>JAJJWW010009957.1:0-14763 GCA_023531295.1 Papaver armeniacum
GGCCGTCATCTCTAACGGTGGACTGATGGAATATTCCGTCGAATATTCTCCCGACGACAGATTTTCAGGTGATCGGCGGCGACAATTTCCGGCGCCAAGGCTAACCCGCACGTGCAGACCACACCCATAACCCGCACGTGCGCCAAGGCTAACTTTGCCTATATGAGTGGTGGTCAGGATTTATCCTTGGCAAAGATAAATCAAAGGCTGTGATCCTCCGTGCCACACCCTACAAGTCGCACACGTGGTGTTCATTCCAATATTATGAATTAAAAATGAATACTCAAGTCAAGATATTGAATTTTAAAAATTATAACATGGAGGTTCGAACTCATGACCTATTGTGTCATAAGAGTGGCCTCTAACCATTGTTCCACCTTGGTTGGAATTGATAAAAAAGATAAATCAACAGTGGTTGTTTGTTCAACTTAAATATTAATTAGTATAAGTATTTTATTAATTAGTATAAGTGATTTGTCTAGAGAGAAGATAAATCTATGGTTATGGTTTGTTCAACTTAAATATTAATTAGTATAAGTGTTTTATTAATTTAGGAAACATTAATTTCTCATGATAAATGATTTATTAATTTTACATCATAAATATCGCTTAATTAATATTAATACATATCTCCATCAATAAGTAATAATTTTGACAAAAATTATTTCAATAGATATTAGTGGTGGTGGTGGTAGTAGAGGAAGAAGTAAGTGGTGGAAGCGGTGGAATGTGTTACAAAGTGGTGGAGGCGGTAACATTAGTTTTGGTGGAAGAAATAGTGGCGCTGGATGGTTTTAATGGCGGTGGTATTAGTTTTTCTTTTTGAATCAAAAATAATAAAAAATTTTACATGATGGGTAACATTGTATTGTGAAAAGTATAGTTGGTTGTTTTTGACACGATCAAAAAAGGCGGATAAAAAATACTTTTGGGATGATACCAAATCATATAAGACAAAATGGTTGTTTTTGGTGCCACTTGCTATCTTTGGTAACAGTTCAGTACGCATGATTTTCGGTATTAACAAAAACATATAGTTATTAATTGACGACTAAGTTTTGTTAAATCTAAACTTTATACATGGCGTAGTAAGTTAAAAAGTTATAATTGTGATGCCGAGGGATGGAAAATGGTGGTGGAGAAAGAAAATGCTCGGTGGTTTGTTAGTGTGGCCAGGTTTTGATAGTAATGGTGGCCCATATTAATTATGTCTTTGCTACAAAGGATAACACTATAAATTAGAAATGTGGTTGATCGTCTTATTGCTATCGGCCTCGGTTAAAATATAGAAAATTAAGAAGAAGAAAAAAACATTTGGATGTCACGTTATATAATAAATAACACTAAAACTACATATTTAAAAGATCAAGGTTTTCCAGCCCAATAGATAAATCTAAGGTTGTATTGAGATCCCGTAAGCATAGGGCGAGTTGGTCTTGGATTTCTCGAATGATAATGAATATAATGAACGCCTTTCCTGTCCCAATAAAACAAACCTTCTAAAAAAATAATCAATCGAACAACACTTAGATGGAACGCATCACCACTAAAGTAAATCAATTGCTACATATCCGTTGAAATTCACAAAATTAATTTGGTGATTTCTCCTACCGCTAAGTGTGGCATGCAATTAAATCTCTAATAGTGATTTTAAAGGTATTTAATACTTATAAAATTCTCTTATAAGTTTTGTTTATGATTGATTTAACTTGGGTTTTTATATTTTGGTAGGATTGATGACTTTTTATTGGATCATGTTTTGGTTAACAAACTTTGATATATAGGTATTTTCTTTGTAGAAGTGATGTTAGTCTCTCATTTTTCCTGCTATCACATTGTTTCGATCGTATTTGTAGACGTTATTTGACTAATATTGGGGTATTTAGATTAAACCCAATGTGTGTTGTATACATTGAAGTAGGTGCCTGGGCTCTACCAAACTAATAATTTTTCTTCTGGCGTTAGTTGAATTTATGTAGATACAAATATCAATACACTATGCTCTTTAAAACTCCAAATTACTTGAGTAACACTAGATGTGAGAACGTCATTCATGCACCTACTTTATAGTTGGTGTGAAATCTTTTTTATCCACGAATTTCTTCAATATTATGTTATCAATATGATTTCCAAAAGAATCTTACATGTTTTGATTTACTATTATAAGTTTATTTTTTTCAACTCACATGTGTATATCTAAAATTTTCCAATAGCCAAGGGTTCTTCATTTTTATAACTCTCACATTTTGCAAAAAAATAAATAAATAGTGTTTATCATAGTAGGGAAAATATTATGGGTTTTTGCTTCCTCCCTTAGAGCCTTAGTTATCAATAATTTGAATAAAAGTATTCATAAACATCATGGAGTTGGATTGGCGCTTTAGGTATATGCATCTTGTTAGATGAAATATTCTTTTGAAGTTTGAAATTATGGTATGATGGAACAATAAATAGGGAAAATTTTTTACTATTTTTTATTTTATTTTCATGTTGGCACAACATTATTACTTTCAAATCCGTATAATAAATTGGAATAACATGCTTAAGTAAAAATAAAAAGATCAAACCCATTTTGCTTCCCAAAACCTATTTGAATATCAAAATAATTACTGGCCTAATAAAAATGAAGCAAGAAAATGTGAACAATATTAAGTAGACAAAACATCCTTTATCAGTTATTTGTAGGAATCATAAGGAATTAGCCATCAAAGGTGGGAAGACATGGGATTTAAATAAACTTCAGAGATAGCAGGTGTACATAATGGAGCTCTCTTTGAAAATGTAACTTTTGAACTAAGCTTAGATTTAATGGTTTTCATGAGTTAGCTTCCCAATTAAATGTACCACATTGTTAAGCACAAACCGCATATTACTCATTTTATCTACCAAAGGAGTTTGAGTCTTCCCATTTTGTGCAACCTATACGCTATTGCTTTGTACTTGATGTTTGATATGCCTCCCGAGAGAGTTTTTTGTTAGCATGCCACCGATAGTCGCTTCTTTTAGTCTGTATGATTTCTTGGAATCAATTAAATCCAGGAAACTCTCGTTGTTGTTTTTCTTAATCAAGGAAAAACATGAATACTGTAATACGTAGTTTGATTTGCTAGCCTAGATTTATAGGATAACTCCAATTTGTTATTCATCTGGATTTGAAAAATAATAAATTGTGAACTTTAGTTGTTTGTGTAAATTTCTAACAAGATATCACCTTTTGATTTTATTTTAGTTTGGTTTTCGCATGATCCAATTATTTTTAATTTTAGATTTCCTAATTGGTTGCGGCAATTATTCCCTCCAGTGTCCTTATATCGCGGCACTCCCATTTACTGCCAGGTATTAATGCCCCTTCTTCTTCTCTTATATCATTTCTGTATTGTGTTGAGATAGTAGTCTTGGTAGCGTCATTTGGCATTTTTTGGTCAGGTCTGCTTGGTTCCACAAATTTATTGTTGCAACTCCACAATGCAAAAATCCTCAATCAAGTCGAAAACACAGTAATGTGGCACGGAACACACGAATTATCATCCCAAACATGAGAAGTAAATTAATAAATTATCATTGGACAAATAAGAATGGATGTGTTTGACTTTTATAGAATCGAAACTTATTAAAATCTTCTTCATGAAAGTTTTGTACTAAGAGCAGTATGCGTCAAGCTGGATGGATTTTAAGGTGCGGTAACTTTGAATGAGATAATTGGTGATTAGCGACAAATAGGACAATGGCCGTTCAGTAGCACTCTCCCTCTCGATTGAGACCAATTGGGACTAAGTTAAGTTGGGTGGTTAAACTTCCAATAAACATGTCGCGTGAAGATAAGACTGAGGGGTACAAGATTATAACTTAACAACAAGATAAATTATTGCTACATGGACGTTAAATGCATACCAGCAAAGTTCTTGCACCTTAAAATCCATTTGTATTATATTTTAGTTTGGTTTCGCATGAACCAATTATTTTTATTTTGATTTCCTAATTGGTTGCTTGCAATTATTAACCGAGTCAAGAATACCATTTTCCTGAAAGTCGGGCATACGATTGCCTCCGGTTTGGAATTGTTCAGTCATGGAAATTAATTTAGTGGATGGTTCACTTGCTATCACTCTTTGTTTGATTAAAAGAATCAAAGAAGATGGTTCGGCAAAAATTGTTCTCAAGGGGCAACAAGTAGTGCATAAACTTCCTCAGGAGCTCTTCCTTAACGTCGGTCTGAGTGTTATTATTATCAAGTGGCAAGAAGTCGTGCATTAACTTCCCCAGGAGCTCTTCCTTAACGTCGGTTTGGTGTTGTGCATGCTACTAAAAATTGGAATAACAACGATCTAGCTTCATTCAACTCCATATTTACAGGTATTGAAAATCACGAGGATTGTGATGAAACATTGAATTCCAGAGTTGTGTTTAGAGAGTAACGAACTAGCTGATGTTAATGTTACGTGAACACATTTTGTAATTAAACGGATGTAATTGGTTGAAAAATTATTAAATTAAGAGTTGGATTTTTTTTTTTGAACAGTGCGGCAGGCGCATCAAAACATAGATAAACACTATTTATTTATTTTTTGCAAATGTGAGAGTTATAAAAATGAAGAACCCTTGGCTATTGGAAGGCTGAGATATACACATGTGAGTTGAAAAAATAAACTTATAATAGTAAATCAAAACATGTGTAAGATTCTTTCTCAATCATATTGATAACATAAAATTGAAGAAATTCGTGGATAAAAAGATTTCACACCAACTATGCTAAGTAGTGCATGAATGACGTTCTCACATCTAGTGTTACTCAAGTAATTTGGAGTTTTAAAGAGCATAGTCATATTGATATTTGTATCTACATAAATTCAACTAACCTTCAGAAGAAAAATTATTAGTTTCAAGGTAGAGCCGAAGCTAGCTATGCGCCTTCAATGTATACAACATTAATGGGTTTAACTTTACCAGATTAAACAAATACCCCAACATTAGTCAAATAATGTCTACAAATACGGGATCGAAACAAAGTTATTTATGGAGTAATGCAAATAACTAAATTGATTCAAAAACTGGATAAAAGATGGGTCAAACCTTATACAAAGTATTCGGGATTTGTGGAATTTGTGGAATACAGACCTACAAGTCCGAGATTGGTTCACCATTTTCATTACTCAAGTCTCATTTTCAGGAATTACAAACTAACAAACAGAGAAAATAAAGATTATAGTCGAGATTCTACTGGTTTGCAGATTTTAGCTTGATTAAAATATTAGAGTGCACCGGGAAAGAGCCAGAGCGTCATACGATTTGTTGGTAACATAAAATAGAATTTAAGTCATCAACGAACATGAGAAGAATACTGTGTTTTTTTCGTCGACTATTACATGATCATGATATGGGTTTGATCAGAGGGTAAATTGGTAATACAAAATGAAACTCCTTTTTGAAAAGAGATATTTTCATTTTTTTCATTTTAGCCTAAAAATACGCCAAATCTTACTAATATAAAGAAAAGAAATTTTCTAAGAGAGACCCCTTAAACGACTAAATAATCCTCACTCAGATCATTCACGCTCCAACAAATTGTGTAACTTGTTAAAACGAAAGGGTACAACAGTAAACTCCGGCTTTCTTCTTTTTCTCTCTCGATTCTTCCTTTACCTCCTCTCAGTTCTTCTCTCTACGCATGAAAAACCTCCTCTACATCATCTTTCCTCTCTAATTGAATTTTCTTGCAAATTCGTGCCCTAATTATTCAACCATGTGCTCGCAGATTCAAATCCCCATTTCTCGATTTGAATTGGGGACTCAAATCGATCTAATTTATTGGTTTTAGGTTGGAATTTGCAGTCGAAAGATTAAGCAACGGATTCATTCAAAGTTCAATGGCGCTATCCAAGACATTACAGGTTAGTTTTGTTTCTGACACTGAATTTGGAAAACCTAAATTCAAGTTTTTTGGGCTTTTTAGTATTTTTCTATTTTTTTTTTTTTGTTAGATCTCCTGTGACTTAATCATGCTACAAATTCTGTGAATTCATCATCCTAATTAAGATTTTTGCAATTCAAAACATCACAAATTATCAATTTTGATTATAGTTGAAATTTATCATCATCATAAGCAATTAACATCCACCAGATTATTTCAATTTTTCTCTGAATAGATTTTTTTCTTTTTCTAATTAATGCTTGATAATTTCTGTGTCTGTGCAGTAGGTTTACAGTTGGATCAGAAATTTACGAACTAGCTAATGTTAGCTAGCTAGGAGCGTAAAGATTTCGGGTATGCCATTAAAAGTACTCCATTTCTTCTTCTTTCTTCTTTCATTATGCAAGTCTGTATTATCATGAAGTTGGCACCCAGCACTGCTTATTCTTTTTAGGAGTCTAGATTCATAGTTTCCAAAATCGTACTTAAGGTTAGTTTGAATAATAGGTCTCTTGATCTCTGATTCTTGAGGCAGTTATGTTGGCTTTGTTTGTCACTTTACCCTTCACGTTTGAACTACTGTATTTGAGGAAAAATCATTTGCTTTTTGTAGCTTAGATGTTGGATGAGCATGAGCAGTACTATAAGTTTTGGGATTTTAGTATTTTATTAACCTAAATTCTATATCATGTGCAATTTACTCTTTTTTTGGGGATAAAGACAACCAAGATTAGTTCTAAGATTAGTTCTATCAATAAATTTAAGAAATGTATCGAGTTTTAGTTTACTCTGCGTGTTTTT
The DNA here is from genome assembly GCA_023531295.1 of Papaver armeniacum. Lineage (NCBI taxonomy): Eukaryota > Viridiplantae > Streptophyta > Magnoliopsida > Ranunculales > Papaveraceae > Papaver > Papaver armeniacum. Next base: position 6,710 of record JAJJWW010009957.1, read on the forward strand.
AGTGACTTTTGGAGCTGAATTTTAAACAATAACACTTCCAGGCACTTCTTTGCTGTTCCTCTAATGACTGGCAAGATTCAGAGCTTCAGAGAGTTTGGAATTTTAAACAGCATTAGGACGAACACTATTGAACCACAACAGTTTGGGTGGACCTTGAGATTTGCTACTATCCGAGTAACCACAATCTTTACCTGGGTTTACATTTCGTTGTCGACAAGACAAGAGTGATGAAGGATTTGATTGTACATATTTTGATGAAATTCTCTGAATCGAAGAAAAATGATGTTAATTTATAGATAAAAATGGTTTGAGGTAGAACTCTTCATAACACATAAATGGTTCTGAACATTTAAAGGGTTTAGGGTTTTTTCCCATAGGTCGAGAAGCTTGATTTGAAATCCAAAATATGTAATCATTCTATTTAACTTGGATTTTCAAAGAAGAGCTGTAATTTTATGATGCACTTCTCTTGACTGGAGTCAGAAAAACTAAGCTAACGCAAGAATTATTAACTATATTATGCTACTTGAATAGTTCCTTAAGCTTAGTTTATCAAATTAAGCTTCAGTTACTAATTTCACATACGTTTGCATATGAACTTTTGATTCAATTGTCAAAAATTATATGTTAGGTCGTTTGTTACAGAAATGTAAGCATTAAGTAGAATTTCAAAACATGAAAACATGAGTGACTATATACCCAGGCTTAAGTTTCAAATTTTATGGTTTTGATAATTTTAGTTTACTTTTGGGTTTCAGTTGAAGCAAGAGTCGATGGTAATGTAGGGTCAGCTCCGCTGCAGTCCTAGAATTATGGAACAAGCCCGACAAGAGTCAATGGTAATAGAGGGTCAGGTTCAGTCAGTACTCCTAGAATCATACAACAAGCCCGCTTTCATATGGAAGTTGAGAATGAACGACAACAACAAATAGATGTTCAATTACACAATCGCTGTATTTCACAAAAGGCTAAATGAGCGGCATTGAGTGAAGCGGAAATAGAAGAGATTCTTAAAAAATGGCGTGATGCTTATCATTTGCAGACGATACAAGATAGACTTGCGAACAAAGATGGGCAGGAAGCATCAACAAGTTATGGTGAGTGAGGCATGAAGCTTATTAATTTTCATATGGTTTTTTATGTCCTATTGTTATGTAGTAAAAATATATTAGGATGGAATATAGAAAGCATTCAGGTCCCTGATTGATGACATTTCCTATTTGATGAGAAAGTTTACTTGCGTCTATTCAAGTAAACTGCAGAGGTGAGGCATTTCAGAAGCTGTAGAGGTGTAGAAGGCAGAAAACGCATACTGGGGGAGGGAAGTAGAACATATGATGACAACGCAGACCCAAGAGATTTTACAGGGTTGATACCCTCCAAGTAGCTATTAGGCAAAACTACTCCACTACCGCCATCTTGAGCTCCAGTTCCTCCTGCACAGTTGAAAATTTTAATTTGTGACAAAGCGAGCTTAAGATTCCCTGCACATCTTATACTGGTGCGCACACTAAACATAATTCAGTTGCAATTTCAACAGAAGAATCTCCAAAAACAAATTGGAAAAATTATTGATACGCATTCTTGATGTAAAAAGATTTTTATGATTGCAAAATTATTAAATGAAAACTTTTTGTTGTAATTAACTTTGCATATATTAGCTAGAAATTAGTTTTCTTTTCATCACTTAGCGTTGACTTTGACCATTGACCAAGTGTTGACTTTGACCATTGACTAATACACGAATAAACAAAATTACGGAATGAACGGAAGGGCAGGCGCATCGCGCGTGCGTGCTATACTAGTTACAAAAGTGAAAGCATCTCTTTTCCAGAAACGGAGGGAGTATATGGCACTCAAAATCAGCTATTATTTCCCCTACATAGATCTAATAATACTAACTTTCCCCATAATATGCTTTCCCCGTATAAATCAGCTTTCCCTATAACAAATTTTTTTAATAATGCTACATCTAATAAGAGCACAATAAAATGCAAGAATTTAACTAAACAACCGAATTGAAGATGTAAACAATCATTGATCAGAAAAAAAAAAATGTAAACAATCATATTTCAGACGCCTTAAAAGGTGAAATTCATAATTAACTGCAGTAAATAGAAAAAAAGAAGAAGAAAAAAAAACAGAAATCATATGTTAATTAAATTCTCTGTCACATTACTTTGACTAAGTTGCCCTTTGTGGTTTCTTATGCACACTTTCTCTTTGACTTCTAATAGAAGTAATCCCAAAAGAGAGAGGTGAGAGCCGCAATGGAAGCAGTACCTTCAACTTCAACCGAGGATCCGGAGGTGGGGGCGCTTGGAGCATGGGGAACAAGAGATATAGGGCTAGGTGCGCTTGGAGCATGAGGAACAACAATGGAAGGTCTATAAAAAATACAAAATAATCTTAAAAACAATTTTCACAAAAATAAATATGCAGTGATTTAAACCCTTAGTAATATCTCTAACTAGTATAACCATTGTTACCATGGGAGGGCTGACCGAAGAAGAATATGAAAATGGGATTGTCTGCGACTACTTACGACCCATTTTAGAAAAAGAGATCTACATTTTCTAAAACGGGACATTTTCTAAAACGGGACGAAAGTATCATTTTTCCTGAAATGAAATGCGAAAGTATCTCTTTTCAAAAAAACGGAAAAATTGGTCTATCCATAAACCAAAATATGATGGGATAATGTGTTATGCATCCTTGGTGGTGGTTTGCATAATAGCTATGCATTCAATTTTCGTGAATTGTGCCTAAAGTGAAAGCTATGCATTCGATGTTTACATAAAGTATTATGTATCCTTTGTGGTAGTTTGCATAATGAATATACATCTAATTTTCTTAAATTATGCCTAAAATGATAAATACCTCCAAAATTTTTGTAAAAATTCTAAATTTGATATTGTTGTTTGTAATCATTGCGTAGATTTTTTTATAACCTTTCCAAGGAGATAAAATTTATAAAATTCCAAAGCACGGAATTTTTAGATATGTTATATTAAAGTTTCCAATTATACCCCTAGAAAATAGGATACTCAAGGAGGGGCATTTTTGGATTTTTAGGTGCACACTACCGAAAAAAAATCCAATCTTTTTGTATCAGTTGATCACTTGGATTTTACGAAAAAGTGGTCATATAAAGTCAGTCCACCCTGCTTTGCTCGGTCAGCCCAATAAGAAAGCTTGGTTAGATAAAGTAGATTTTGTAAAAACAAGTATATACTCTTCTGCTTAGTTTTGTATATATTCATTCTTTTTATCAAAAAAACAAAATTATATATATATATATATATATATATATATATATATATTGCTTTTATCATCACAGAAATTGAAAAAGTCAAATAAAAATATTTCTTACCCTGTCCATACGCCAGATAGGCTGAAGTCTAAAACCTTGACAACGAAGGATCTAGCTGCATTTCCATCTGCAAACAACATGATAAGAAAATTAAATAAATAAATTAATAAATCCTTTTTTATAGAAATTGATGAAGCTTTACAGAAATCTCACTTACTAGAATAAAAGGATTCGGCTTTTCAGCATCGGCCAAGTTGGTGAAGAACACATGAGCAAAATCATCCCTAGGATTCAAACGAGTAGGAGGAACGTAGAAGCGAACAAAAGAATGATAATGTTTACGTTTGAACAGTTTTCCAAGATTTAGTTTTCGAATGTTTGTCGTTGATGCATCTTTCATACGGACAAGGACTGCGTATTCAGCCATGGTGAAGATGAGTGCAGGGTGACAAAGAAGAGGAGGAGAAGCCTGCATTTTGTTTATATAACAAAGCAGAATCCATTAATTTCTCTAATCTATGAAGACTCTGTCTTGAATTAAAAGTTTAAACTACACTATTTATAAGTGAAAAATATTCAGCAAACCCCAAAGATCAAACATTTTGACAAAAGACAACCTCAGAAGCCAACAAAAACAAATACTGATCCAGAATCAGTATCTATCCAACATCAGAGATCATCATGCATGCCAGCGAACATGGTCTTCATAGCTACTAACATATGCAGGCTCTTAGCATTTGGGGGAGGCATGTTATCATAAGAAAAGTACTAAGGAAATGTGCTAAAATGGATACCGAAACTCAAAAACTTTGACTCTTGTCAATTGCACTGCATCGAATGCTTCCACATAGGCCTACTTAAGGAAATAATGCTTACATAATTACTGCGACAGAAAATGCGATAACTAAATTAACTTATATACACAATCTATGATATAAGTATATGTGGATACAGGATACCTACTTTTGAAAGCAATGTGAAACGAGTTGAAAAAACAGTTGTACTTTGACACAATCTATATAGATAGACATTAGTCCGAAAATAAATAATACTCATATGAGTGTTTCATCAAAATTATGACATTCCCAATGTACTACTACTACTCTCTCTTAAAATCATATCAAATCTGTGAAAAAACTAGCAAGGTTACAACCTAAGAACTGGAGGATAAAAACTTAAGAAGACTATAGAAACTGATACTCAATCACACCTGTTCACAAAGTGCTCCAAGTCTACCTAATGCTAATTTCCATCAGCTCGGGTAACATCAGCCGTTCCAACCTTCGTATTAACACAATAAACATCATCAGCAACAACATTACCACAAAAATTAGTATCAGTAATGCATACGGCGTAGGTAAAGACATTCAATTCACAACCTTCATATTCATCCGTCATAATTAATGTGTTACATGCAGAAATCATACAATTGCAAGTAGATTTATTTTATTCAGGCATTTGTCAAACACAAATTGACACTCATTTCTTCTAATTGTCTGTTTCTGCCACAAAAAGGGAGTTTCCCTTAAATTGTTTCAGAAATTCAGGATTGTGTAACACTTCTGTGACTTATTTAGTTCATAAACGGGAAAAAATAATAATAATAAAATCTCCTGTAAAAGTTGTTCATCCAACTGGACTTTATCCAATGATGCTAGCTCATCTTTAGAGGCCTGCAAAGTTCAATTTCAATTGAACAGTAACCCCAAATAGGCTTGCACTTTTGCAACTTCATCTTCCAATATTATCAACCAGTTCAGTGTCAATGAACTTTCTACCCCTAAATAGTTAATAGTTTTAGTTTGAAGTTTTTCACTGGGGTATTTCGCTAGTTAGTTGAATTCATGTAAAACGGTAAAATAGGTTGCATTTTACACAGTTGTATTTCATAAAAAAAGCATTAAATCCAAACCCATTTCATGCGATTGAAACAACTAAAGTCGACTAATGTAAAGAACAATAAACCATAATGTAGCAAAAGACAATAAATCAATCAAGAAGTAGCAGTACCTGTATTAGTTTCCCAACAATCTAGAATATATGAGCATCAAGGTAGCAGAACAACTCGAATAAACTTCAAATCACTGCAACTTCTACAAATAGTTAAAGGTGATAAAGTAAGCTGTTTGATGAAAAGATCGAAGTAGGATGAAATCGATGCAAAGTTAGGTTAGATTTTGGGGATGAGTTTTGTTGTTCGATTTGGTGATGAAGATTTATAGACCAGAAAATAGAAGTCTATATTTTACCCCTGATATTTTGTTTATATTTTACCCTGACATTTTTAGGGGCGACCCCAAAAGAATTAGGGACGACTTTTTTATTCCCAACCCATATACAACGTTAAGGGATGTCCAAAAATGGGGAGAATACGTTAATGCCCCTACATAATCGGAAGTCATTTTGTGTCCGATTGCTAATACTAAATCGGGAGTTAAGTAACGGAAAGATACTACCGATTGATATGAAATTTGTGCTAAATGCGTATTTGGGACTACTATTAATCGGAAGTTAATGATATATTTATTACCGATTATAGGCTCAACCAAAATTCAAAAAATTGAGAATTTTTTCAAAATCTCATTTTGGGGCAACTCTGTATTCGGTAGTTATATGAACTATCTTGACTACCGATTATTGTAGGATATTTGCAAAGAGAGCCATCGTATAATCGAAATCGGGATTTTACCTCATTTACTACCGATTATAGGCTCAACCAAAATTTAAAAATAGATGATTTTGGCAAAATCTCATTTTGGGGCAACTCCATATTCGGTAGTTATATGATTTATCTTGACTACCGATTATGGTAAGATATATGCAAGAAGAGCCACTATATAATCGAAAGTCATGATAACTTATTTACTACCGATTATAGGCTCAACCAAAATTCAAAAATTGAGAATTTTTCAAAATCTCTTTTGGGGCTACTCTATATTCGGTAGTTATATGAACTATCTTGACTACCGATTATGGTAGGATATTTGCAAAGAGGCCACTGTATAATCGGAAGTCATGATAACTTTATTTACTACCGACAACCAAAATTAAAAAAATTGAGAATTTCTGCAAAATCTCATTTTGGGGCTACTCTATATTCGGTAGTTATATGACTACCGATTATGGTAGGATATTTGCAAAGAGAGCCACTGTATAATCGCAAGTCAGTATAACTTCATTTACTACCGTTTATAGGCTCAACCAAAATTTAAAAAAATGAGAATTTTTGCAAAATCTCATTTTGGGGCTACTCTATATTCGGTAGTTATATGACTACCGATTATGGTAGGATATTTGCAAAGAGAGCCAACCGTATAATCGCAAGTCGGGATAACTTCATTTATTACCGATTATAGGCTCAACCAAAATTCAAAAATTGAGAATTTTTGCAAAATCTTATTTTGGGGCTACTTCATATTCGGTAGTAAAATAACCTAACTTCACTACCGATTATGGTAGCATTTTAGCCAAAGGTCTATTTTAATCGGGAGTCAAGATAACTTTTTTTGCTACCGATTATAGGATAATCAAAATTCAAAAGATAGAGGATTTTATTTGGGGATGCTTTATAATCGGAAGTTAGATGAACTAAATTGACTCCGATTGTGGATTAACTCCCGATTGTAAAGTTATCTACCGATTGTAAAGGGTAATTTGGCCATTAAAAAAATGGAAGATAAGGGGTAGCTTAGATTTACGTTTGGGTGACCTTTTTTGTCTTTTAGTGTCGCCCCTAATTCGTTTAAGGTCGCCCCTAAAAATGTCAGGTATTTTACCCCTCATATGTTGTATATTAACGAAAAATATGCACGAGAAAAAAACCCGGAGGGGCTACTTAGTCATTAAAAAAAAACCTAAGGTTCTTTCTTGTGTTTGATAAAATAAAGATGAAACTAATGGGTTGTTCTCACAGGTATTTTGGTTGTGGTTCTGTTCGAGTTCTAAAAATAAAAGAAAGCGAATCTCTTCGATCAATTGTAGGTTGAGCTTGAATCCGAATTTATTTTAATCAGGAAAATGACCAATGAAACTGAGCTTAACAATGTTAACTAATTTGAATGAGAAGCAAAAGTTTAAAGATGAAATGTTAGAATATAACATCCAACTCAAAACCGATTGAAAATAGTGTAGTGGCCCTAACGATTATAAACCGCAAGATCTTAGATTTCCCAAATAATGTGGGACTTATAATTTCAACACGTCCCCTCACGTGTAGCCTCGTTGGGTCTAACACGTGGACAATTAAATCGGGTGATATGGAGTAAAGGCGCGGTCTAATGACTCGTCGCAAATAGCATGCTCTAGTATCATGTTAGAATATGGGCATCCAATTCAAAACCAATTGGCAATGAGTGGAGAGGCCTTTAGGATTGTAAACTGTGCAGGATCTTAGATTTCCCGGACAATGTGGGACGAATAATCTCAACATTCCCCCTCACTGTAGCCTTGTTGGTTGTGTCTAACACGTGGACATGGACAATAAATCGGGTGACGCGGAGTAAAGGTGCGGTCAAATGACTCTACACAAATAGCCTGTTTTGAAGCCTGGTGAATCCCGTAATGTGATCAATGAACAGTCAGTGAGCTACAGAAACAAGGAAACTGAAGAGTTGAATATAAAAACTACACAGGGATACGAAATCTAAGAGAAAGTTGATTCAATTTAATAATATCATCAGATTGAAGCTAAGTTAGCAATCAAATGCAGAGAATAAATCCTGGCCACCACAGTTTGTTTGGA
>JAJJWW010009958.1:0-81691 GCA_023531295.1 Papaver armeniacum
TTGGTTTCAAGTCCGGTATTACTCAAGCTTCAAGTCCCAAGATTGGTTACAAGTCTGGTATTACTCAAATTTCAAGTCCGGTGTTGGTTCAGGGCACAAGGCTAGTATAAGGTCGACTTTCGGTCAAGCATGTGTGGGTGGGACCCACGTTCGGATCAAACGCATATGGTCGGACCGCATTCATATGCACGTATTATAACACGGTTTTTCTTATGAGAATTGTGTTTATGAAATTCAAGCCAAATTTCTCTCCAAGCTACAACCTAAGAAACTAGGTTTTGCATGCAACATGGAAGAAGAAGCAAAAACGGCATATTCATGGGCTCGCGAAACTAAACAATTCTAGCAAAATGGGCGGTTTTACTATCAATCTTGATAGGAAGCTGAGCATGATGTATCTATCAAAAGATTTTTACCTAAGAAATTAGGTTTTTCCTAAAAAAAAAAAAAAAAACCTCGACGGCAAGCGGACGTCGCGACCGCAACTCCGGCACCATGGCGGTGGCGCGGCGAGTGAAGATCACACACACTGAGCCGGGCGAACACAAAAAAAAAAAAAATCTCGTGAGAAAAAGAAAGGGGGTTGGTCTCTTTTATAGACAAAAATTAGAAGAATCCCAATAGAACAAGGATTCCTCTTTTATTTGGTTTCCACTTTTGATTCAAATACCCAAAGAAGGAAACCGGTCCCACCAAAGGATTCCATACAAGCACAACGACATGGACAACTAGCGGTCGGTCAATACTCTTCCGGGTAAACTTCCTTTATCCTGTCTTTCTCACATATGTATGTCTCCATCTCATGCCTACCCCACAATAGTGTAACCATTATGTGTGTAGGATCAGAATATCGCCAGAAGGATTTATTTGCGAAGTTTTCATCTACAACACATTGCGAGTGTCGCAGGTTGATTTGAAGAATGACGTATCAGATGACGATGGCAGAAACAGGAGAAAAGCGTGATGATCCCTGCGAAGTTTAGAGTGTTTGCGAAGATTAACATTAAAGCTCTTGCGATATTGCCGCAAGCTAGATCCGAAAATAAGGGACAACATAGCTGTCACCCACTATGTAATATCCTATATAAAGAGGAGAGCAGGAGAGAGAGGGAGGGATAATTTTTTAGTAAGAGAGAGAAATATTTTTGAGAGAGAAATATTTTTAGGAGAGAGATATTTTTTAGAGAGAGGGATTTATTTTCTTCATCATCTTCTTCCCCAAAACTAGATGTAGAGCTCTACCAAATATCCATTAATGGAGATTCTCAATGTAACCCAAATGTAATTTCAATAATCATAGTGAAGAATCCTAATCCCGTGGATGTAGATCACATTAATCGAACCACGTAAATTATTGTGTCTCCATTTATAATTTTAGCACTTTTATCTTTATTTTCATATCAAAGAAGTTTAGATCTAGAAATTATTATCAAGATATGGTGAGGGGTGTAGTGTAGGATTTCCTGCAACTACATATGCGCTAGAAACAGGGACTACTTGTTGATTCAAGAAAATTCAGAATAATTAGCTACTGTTGGTGACGGACTCCACTGGATCTGTAGATTTCGAGATCAAATAAAGAATTTTATCAAGAGATTAGGGTAGTACATCTTTAAGAGACGAACAACTGATGTGGGAGATACTTAAAATATAAGAACAGAAGCAGAGACAAGAAAGTGCAACCAGAATTAAAATCAACAGAATCTACATCTACCAGCTTCAAAAGGACAACTGATGTGGGAGATAACATCAGCTACCAGCTTCAAAAGGACAAACCTCTTACCAATCTATCTTGTTTTATTCCTAACTGTTTAGATCCGGAATTTTGGGGAAAATTAATTTGATTATTAGGCTTTGCTTTTCACCAAACAATCGTCTGAAATAAGCTTTGTTTTTCATAGAAATTTGACTCTCAACTGTAATCTTAAATCAAAATGAGCTTTGTTCAAAGATTTGCATCATCCAGCGAAGTAGTTACCAATCAAACTTGCTCAAATCATATGAGAATATAGCCCGTGGAGATAAAGCTTGTGAAATTCATCATTTGCAGTTCTCAAGTTGGAGAAGATGTAATTTTTGCAAGCAACGAAGAATTCAATTCATAGAGACATCCATCATTGTCTAGTTAAAGTCATGATTAATGCTCGCAGTGACACAAGGCCCAAGCGAACAGGAAGAGAGAAGGAATGCTAAGATGAATTGAGATGACGAACAGATGCAAGAGCAAAACATCAGGATAAGACTTTTCTCCTCAATAACTCATTCTTGGGCAGGTAAAAAAGCTGAAAACTAAATAAGTTAGCAGAGGAAAAGGAATATCCAATGGCGAACATAAAAAAAAATGCAGAGAAGAAAAAGAGTATGAACAGATCACATCAACGAACATCTCTAGTGATTTTCATCACCAACTTATGGTCACAAGCGAAATAATAAAAACTTTGCGGGAATAGCTACCTGCGAATAAATAGACTTCAAAGGCAAATAAATCAAAAACTCCAGTAAAAATACTTCGCAGCACGCGCGAAGATAAAGCTCTTCTCTGCGAGAGCCAAAGGAAAAAAATGAAGAAGTGCTGCGAAGTTCACTTCGTCAACAAATTGGCAGATCAATCAATCTAGTTAGTTCGCGCCAATCAATCTACCTCGCAACAGCAGGATCAGTTCGCATCACTCAACCATGTTCGCAACAATTCAGTTTGAGGCAATCACTTTAGTTTGCATCAATCAGTTCAACGAAGAGTCAAATCCATTCTCTCGTGAATATTTCATATCAGCAAAGGTTATTCATAGTAACTATACCAGTACAGTACAGTTCGTGGAGAAAAATATTGTGAAAGAAGGCATCAATTACTAACTAAAGAAACAGGAGACAAGGAAGAAAGGACGAAGATAATAACTATACCAGGGATGAGGACAAATGAATAACCTGTGAGAAGTTCACCCCACTAACACAAACAGAAACTGGCATAGATGGTCAGGGATTAAGAGTATGGGGCTAGAGTTCGCGTGATCAATTCTCGCAAAGCTCAATATTTTTCACACTTTTTGGAACTGCTGAAAAGAAAGGAAGAATAATAGAGTAGCAATATTTGTCTTTTATTTCGCAAGCTGAAGTTAGCTCAGATGGTCAGCAGTGAAGAGAAGGAGTTTGATGTCTAGGGTTCGAATCTCCCCATTCGCAAAGAGTTTTTGCACTTCGCAAATGTTTACCTTGCAAAGAGTTTTTGCACTTCGCAAACGTTTACCAGCACGAACACTTCGCAAATGTTCGTTTACTTCATGCAAATGTTTACTTCGCACAGTCTTTGATAATTTCGCAAGGGGATTTCGCAAGAAGAAAGTAGATGATTATTTCGCAGAAACACTTCGCAGAGACAGGGATAGCACAGTTGGTCAGGAGGCATGAATACAAGCAGAAGGTCGCAGGATCAATTCTTGCTTCTCGCACATTTATTTTTGTTATGCGAAATTTCGCACAGACTTTGCCTATTTCGCAAGGAAGAAAGTTGATGACTATCTCGCAAATTAATTTCGCAAGAGAGGGTTAGAACAATTGGTATGGTGCGAGAATATGCAAGAGGCAGGTCAAGGGTTCAAATCTCATTTCTCACACTTCTTTTTGTTGCGAGATAATTATATTTTGTGCGATGTTTATACATTTCAAGGATGCTAGCTTCGCAAGAAAATCATATACTTCGCAAGAGACAACAACAGCAACAAACCACAAAAGCTAAGTACCATTTTCCTTAAACATTTTATTTCTACAAAAAATAAAAGATTTTTGATTTGATTTACAAAACGCGATACGATCGCAAGATTACAAATATTACTAAGATTTCAAGATTATAAGGACTTCAAAATTACAAAGATTTCTAGATTTCAAGATTACAAAATACCCAGAAAATTCAATTTATATATTTCTCTAGAATATTTCTTTTATAGACAATAAAAGATTTTTGATTTGAATCACAAAACGCGATACGATCGCAGAATTATAAAGGTTTCAGGACTATAATGTATAGGAATTTCTCTTGAATATTTACTTTGCTTCAAATGATATTATATTATGAGAATGAATGAAGGAAATAACAGGAATGAAAGAATGAGTGAAAGAAGTGACAGAAATGAAGGAATGAATGAAAGGATGAATGACAGAATGAAGACTTGCGATAATTTCGCAGAGATAATGGAAATGCGATAATTTCGCAAAGATAATGAGAAGAGATAATAAAAAATGAATGATTGAACGAATTGACAAAAATGAATGAGTGAGTGAATGGGACGAACCTTTATGGCGTACACCCTAGTTCACGAATGATATTTCAGAAGAGGCAAATGTAAGACCTAAAGTGCGTCATATAAGGGGGTATCTCTTGACATGGCTCGGGGAAAAGGTTACACCGCTCCCGGAACTCGAGTCATGGAGATTTGGGGCCCATGAAAGCCTATCCGGGAGAGATACCTTGGATTTCCAACTATATATATAAGGTTATACCCAGTTGGACGCCCGAGGGTCTCTTCCAAGGAGTCGATGTATGCTCAAGTGCTTAGGGGTACACGGTTGAGCCAAGAGTGCACGGGGCATTTGAAGTGTCTCGGCCATTCTTGGCAAGTCTTGGTATATGCTGCACTCGCCCGAAGAAAACTCCACTTAGGGTGCGTCTCGTAACCATAAACCATAGGTATAAGGGATAAGAGGTCTGCGAAAACAACCAGTTGTTGTTAAGACCAGGATGGGAGGAGCTAGTCTTGTATGGCCGATGTACGCCTCCTTGAAGGGGCAACCAGGGAGAAGATAAGGGCGGCACCCTCCATTAGAGAGCTGATAAGTGTCAAAAGACGCAAATGTCATGAGGCTTTATTTTCGCAAGGAAATTTAGGCTTGTCATATTTGTGCGATGATCCTGAAGAGGCAATAATACAAAAGACAAAGATAAGACGAGATCAATGGGTCTTTACATGAAAGTGTAAAGACGTCCTGCGATCTTGTCGCAAGACGGCAATGTCATGGGGCTTTATGTTCGCAAGAATATTTAGGCCTGTCATATTGTCGCAAAAATGAGGGGTGGCAAAATAAGACCTTTAACTAGGAAGGCAAAATAAGACCACACAAGAGAAATGATAAGGCAAGATCAATGGGTCATTACATGAAAATGTAAAGACGTCCTGCGATCTTGTCGCAATGACAAAATTCAACATAAACAGTTTGAATGTAGGTAACAGAGATCTTTCATCACAAAGAAAGATTACATGATAAGCTTGCGAGTTTGAGAGAATGATTAAATGATAAGCTTGCGAACATATACATGATAATGAGACTGAGGCAATGCAAATACCGCACACTTAATATTATGATCATATTATCATGCGATACTAATAGTGCAGGAATAAGAAAAGATGAAGCACAAGTAAGAACTTGCGAGGAACAATAAATACGCAAGGAGGAATGCATATACTAGAGACAAAAGCAGAGAAATGAAGAATGGAAGTGATTTAAAGCTACATCAATTTTAGAGCGACAAAATGAGCTAAGTAACACAAACATTAGCTATATATCGCAGTAGATAAGCATTCTCATCATACAAGCATCATATTCGCATCATGAAAGCATCGCATAAGCATTTAATGGCATAAACATCACATACACATTTCATAACATAATCATTACATAAGCATTATATTCGCACAAGTATTTTACAAAACTTCGCTTGAATTATTCGAGAATTTCACTGAATTATTCAAAACGTCATTGAGAGATATTTAGAATTTCGAGAATTATTAAGAATTTCGCGAGAATGTGATTATTTCACAAGATAAGATAAGCAGCCTGAAGAGATTATACTATCGCATGAGCACAAGATATAAGACAGAGGAAAAATAAGAACGCAAAAACAATTCGCTCAATCAACACTTTCTCAAGGATTCTACCCTCATAGATAAAGAACAGAGGCAACTATGGATAACCAAGAAAACATTTATGTTCTTTATCTTCTCGGCAAGAATCACTTCCAAAGAAGATATTCACCAATGAACAACAAGAATCCTCACCAAAAATGGAATAATAACGCATGAACAGAGGAAATACTTCTTATACGTCAAGGATTAATACTTCTTATTCACTTCGCAAAGCTTCGGAATTTCGCAAAAGAATAGAGCATTGCATGAGGCAGAGAGCATGGAGTAATAATTTCTCAATACTTCATATTCGCAATCAAGAATGGATACTTCTTATACTTCTAAAAGGATACTTCATACTTCTTATATATTTTGAGGATTAAGTACTTCTTATATTTCTTCAAGGATACTTTATACTTCGCATACTTCAAGGGTTGATATTTCTTATTTATTTCGCAATGCTTCGGAACTTCGCAAAAGAATAGAGGCAAGTACGTACTTCTCAAGAAAAGTATTCTTTCGCTCGTTCCTTCATCAACAAAGATCAAAGATTACTACAACAACGGATTTTTTTCTTAAAGATCGCTCTTCAAGCAATATTCAAGAAAAAAGAGGCAAGATGTAGGATCAGAATATCACCAGAAGGATTTATTTGCGAAGTTTTCATCTACAACACATTGCGAGTGTCGCAGTTGATTTGAAGAATGACGTAACGAGATGACGATGGCGAAACGGAGAAAAGCGTGATGATCCTGCGAAGTTTAGAGTGTTTGCGAAGATTAACATTAAAGCTCTTGCAATATTGCCGCAAGCTAGATCCGAAAATAAGGGACAACATAGCTGTCACCCACTATGTAATATCATATATAAAGAGGAGAGTAGGAGAGAGAGGGAGGGATAATTTTTTAGTAAGAGAGAGAAATATTTTTGAGAGAGAAATATTTTTAGGAGAGAGATATTTTTTAGAGAGAGGGATTTATTTTCTTCATCATCTTCTTCCCCAAAAATAGATGTAGAGCTCTACCAAATATCCATTAATGGAGATTCTCAATGTAACCCAAATGTAATTTCAATAATCATAGTGAAGAATCCTAATCCCGTGGATGTAGATCACATTGATCGAACCACGTAAATTCTTGTGTCTCCATTTATAATTTTAGCACTTTTATCTTTATTTTCATATCAAAGAAGTTTAGATCTAGAAATTATTATCAAGATATGGTGAGGGGTGTAGTGTAGGATTTCCTGCAACTACAATGTGCTAGGCAGGGGACTTAATGTTGATGGTGTATTTTCATTTAAGGTTAAAATTGTAAAAACCAGAAAATTATGCGCTAACATCTTGTAAAAGATAAAGCCATTAATAAGTGTTGAATACTTCTTCACTTTACTAATTCACCTAGAATGGAGCATGTGACAACAATCCCATTCTGTGAATTAAATACACGAAATTCATCCATGTTGGAGCATGTAGCAACAATCCCATATACCCTGTGAATTTATAGCATTATTAATTAATGCGTAAGCATCCTTGTATTTCCTGTACTCATTATCAGTGCGGCATGACGACTGAGTGTTGCTCTCAGCAGAGCAACACGAACCTCCAAGCATTATAATGAAAGCATGTACGAAATACCCGTCTGTGCCGCAACTCTCGGTGTGTTATACTAGCCCGATTGAGCAACTCTCGGTGTGTTATACTAGCCCGATTGAGCATCCGAATGTCCGTATCGATCCGGATATGATCTCGATCATCCAACCTCACCAAAGATGATTGGATGGCCCAGATCAATTCCATAACCCCCAAGCAGGTATGGAATATTCACTACCGAACCAACGCGGACCCCGCATGGTCGGCTTCCCCAAAAGATTGGCATAGCTTGCAAAAACGTCCAAACCAGAGCGGTATGGGCGGAAAACCCTAAATTAGGGTTTGTGGCACATTACATGTGTCACAAAACAGTCTCAACCATCCATCTTCGCAGGTGTAGATGGAGGGTGTAGATGTAGATTCAAAAGGCCCAGAGCATGTCAACACAATCACCGTGGGACCGCTTACATACCTGACTAATCGGTCAGGACCAACCATGGTTGGTCATCCCAATTTGTACGCCCGAATGGAGCATGGCGCACAACCATGAAACCCAAAATTATGGTCTTATGAGCATCACGAGCGTCCATCTTCTCAAGCACGAATGGAGGGTCCAAGATTAGATTAGCAGGTCCGGTCATACCAACATGACCACCGTGGACCCATCTATCCCCTCACAGTCGGCCAAGGCATACCATGCCCGGTTATCCCAAATCGTCCGCCCAAACTAGCGTAGTTACACTTCCCAATTGCAAACTAATCTCGACCGCTCAACTTCGCCGGACGATTTGAGTGGCTTAGATCACGTTTTCATGGGACAGTCAGGTATAGGCGTGAACACCAGCCTAAAATTGGTCGTCTTGGAACGCGCGCCCAAAGTAGGCAGGATGCGCGGCTTTTGTTTGCACTCGTTTTCTGTCGCAAACTGATCTCGACCACTCGACTTTTCCGGACGAATTGAGTGGTCCAGATCACACTTTCGTGAGATAATGGGGTATGGTCGCCTACACCGTCATGCCGTCTACACGCATGTACGATCGTCTGGCCAAAATCGTATCCCAAGCTTGGATTCGACCGGGCTAAAAGGGATGCTTGCGCACCTCTTCTAAAACCCTAATTCCATCAACGATCATGAGATGAGTGTCTCAAAGATCATCTCGTCCGTCCAACTTCACCGGCTTGGTTATATAACCACGGTTAGGAGTTAATTGGTCGATGTAGGCGTCTTGGTGATCACCACCCATCACTTTACCACACCATGATGCAAGACACATAGAATACACACGATACTTCACAAGTATCGACCTCTGGAATAACGCTTGATTGTTTATGGGTGAAAACTATTTCTAGGTTTTGGTAATTTGGGGTGTGTGGATGAGAAATGAGTCTAAACCTTAAACAAATGCCTTTGCGCGGTGAGTGCTTGTAGATTCGAGAGATCAATCTGTGCAAGTCCGGCCTAAACCAAGAAATGGTCGTTCCAGACTTGTTTCGGTCACAAAGTGAAGGAGATGGGGTTGATCTTAGGGAGGGAAGCGAAGAAGGTGTTGAGAATGTGAAGATGTTGGCTATAAATGACTTGTATCAGAAAGCTGAACTGGCTTGCAGGGTGTAAGCTATCAGTTCCGGTGTTTGAATACGATGGTATCAACACTTGCCTCTGTTGTCTGGACTTGTCTTGTTTCTCCTGTGTTTGGAAAATAGGGAGGAGAACCTATTTATACAAGTCTTTTAGCCTAACCTTCGTATCTCGTGGGAAATGGAGAAAGTGGAGTGATGGAGTAGTGGAGTCGTGTGTTAGTGTCATACGACCAGTCTTGCCCACTTCTCCCATCATCACTAACCGTCCATGACTTCCTGACACGTTCTTGTGATGGCGCATTGCGTGCTGCACGCTGTGAACCGCCAGACCAATACCCCAGTATGTATCTGGTAGGCCCGAAAGAGTGTCTATTTAATAGCCTACGGTGATACCGCAAGTGCACGGTGGTCAGTTTGCGCACGGGCAGGTGCGAGTCGATCCACGAGAGACGAGGGTGTGCTTAGTGATCTAAGGCTTGCAAACTACGAGTTCTAAGTGAGGTAATGTAACTGCGGGTGTTTTGTTTGTTGCCGATACGGCGAGATGTGGTAATGTGATCCTAAACTAAGGCGGTGAGATAAATTGTAATAGATAGAAAGCTATCGGGGTGGTGAATCCACCACGACCTCATGCTCGAGGCAATGTAGGTTGAGCAATGATCTTGTGCCTTCCTTGAAGGTCTTGGTTAGACATTCACTAACTAACTTTGTTAACTCACCTAGTATGAGTGGTCTTCTTACAGTACCACTCATCACGGGTTTGTAAACTCCATAATTAACTACTAGTCTTAACATATTAGCACATAACAGAAGCAAGCCAACATACATGCTTTATCATGAAGAACAGGGTTTCATCACACCACGAGAATTAAAATTAAAACATAACAAGAAATAAAACACGATTAATCCCTAAATGAACCCTAATTGACACACTTGGCTAACCAAAGGCGTCCTTCAAACATCCAAATACACCTCTATTTATAATCGAAAAATCCCCCAAAATATCAAACCCTAAATTTGCTTTAAAATAACAATTAAATTCATACCCATTTACCCATGCTCTCGATTGAGTCCTCTCTCTTGTCAATTCATCTCCTCGATCGATGTTCCTTCCTCTCGGCGTCACATGCAGGGGAAACCCTAATTTTGTTTATCTCTCACAAAGCCTCTTGGGAAGAGAAGCTATATGAGAGATAAGTCGAATTAGGGTTGTCGGAAGAGGTATTTGTGGTGTTGTCGGTGTTGGGAGTTGAAGGCAGTACGGGTGATGGGAGAATGGTGGAAGAGATGGCTCTGCCATTTTGGGGGAAGAAGAGGGGTGATGGTGTTTACTGGTCTGTCGGGGGGAGAGAAGAAAGAGAAATGGATAGGGAAATGGTTTGGTCGGCGAGGTGTAGGGGTGTGGGTAGTTCGATCTTGAGCGAGTGCGGTGAGTTTGATAGGAACGGTGCGCGGCGTCGGATGGAGCTAAGGGAAATCACGAACTACCGAGGGGGAGTTGGGCTCTTTTGGTGTTGAGCGAGTGCATCAAGTTTGATGAAGAGAGCTATGTGACCGTAGGATGTGGTTGAGAGAGATCTCAACGGCTTGGAGTGGACGGGCTCGGATCCGGGTCGCGGGTTAGGTCTAGCTCACGCCCGTGTCTTGTAGATGAGTTGCTACTTGTTGGGTTGCAACTGTTGCGCGCGCGGGCTTTGGCTTTCTGCTCCATAGATGCTTGACTCCAATTTCTTCGCTCTTTGGCTCCTTAGTTTCTCCGAGCTTTATTTATTACCTAAAAACACAAAATTAATTAGTACAAATATTTATTCTTGAAAACAAAGAAAACACGAGAATTTGGGATAATATCGATTTCTTGAGCACAAAGATGAGTAAAATGCCAATAAAAAGGTGTATAAATATGCATTATTTGGCACTCATCAAATACCCCCAAACCCGAATTTTACTTGTCCTCAAGTGAAACAGAAATGAAGAAATCCTAACTATACCCCTGTCGCAGTCTCTCGAATGCATTTAGCGTATGCACTAAGCCTTTAAACCCCTAGGTGTCCCTAGTGGACGAGTTGTAGTCTCGTGAGGGTTTACAAGAGGTGTACCCACAAAACCTTCTCCAACTTGAGTGTAAAAGAGTCTCAAGCCTCCAAGAAGCTATGAGGACATAGAGTTTACGCATGCTAGTAATGTGAAGTTAGAACTATCGAAGAACGCATTCTCATCCTTAAGTCTTTGAGCGAGAAGTAACCATACCATATGAAAGAATTCGGATTCGATTGTGATCATAAGCCTCGACTTCGCCTCACCATTAGGGTTTTATGATAATTGCACTCAAAAAGATCGCTTTTTTAGTCTCTCATGTGTGCAGCGGGAATAAAGAGAGAAATCCCGCACACGTTGTAGGTAAGAAGGATAACCTTCCAAAATAAAATGCGGAGACTCCACTGAAATGTGGACGAAAAGAATCTTTTCTCGATGATCTCTAAGAAAGGAAAATCAACCATTAGCAAGGGTGGGAGTACTCACTCTCTTCTCACCCGATCGGCTGACTAACATCACTCTCTCATAAGAAACCACATAAACGTCTTCAATCTTCGGTCTTCGGTCTTCAACTATTGATGACGAACTTCTGAACTTTACAAAAACTTTATGATAATAATATTTTTTTTTTTTTTTTTTTTTTTTTTTTTTTTTTTTTTACTTTGGGGTGACTAGACACAGAAAAAAAACTACAATTTTTTTTTTTTTTTTTTTTTTTTTTTTTTTTTTACAGTTCTGATAAAACGATAAACTCAATTTTTCACAAACTTCATTAATTCTCATCTTATTTTCTTTTCTTTGTTGCACATAAACCTTGGACTATATCAATTTTTCTTTCAATATTCGATTCTGCTCAGGTTCTTGACGATGATGTGTTTCTATGGGTCTTCTTTGATTGAGAGAGAGAGATGCTAGCGCAAATCGATATTTAGAAGGAGTTTTCATCTTTAGACGTCACCCTCATGATTGACGGAATTAGCACTCAAGAGATCAAAAGTAGTCTTTGAAAGTGGTGCGAAGTTGGGTAGCTCACCATTCCTACCCGGAATTGACGTATGGTGACACACACTCTAAAAGCTTTTCTAGAAAGTCACAAAGAGTGAAGGTCGGTACCTCGCTTGATGTAAAATGGGTAGTCTCCACTATGGTTGATCACAATTCTACTAGGAATATCTAAACAAACACCTAATTAAGCCCTCCGGTATGGTTAAATCCAACTTTAACGCTCTAATCAACTAAGAAACCCGATTGCGTTTTTAGGTACTTCCAATTTCTTTGTTATTTAGAATTGAGAATCTCTATGTAAACATAGCTAAAAGCATGCTAGTGACTCTAAAATCTCTAAAAGTTGGAGGTTTTTATTTGCAAAAAGTTTTTGAATTTTTTTTTTTTTTTTTTTTTTTTTTTTTTTTTTAGAATAAAAGGTGAAATAAAAAGACTAAAAACTCTAAATGCAAATGTACCCCCAAACCTAAATCAAACATTGTCCTCAATGTGTCACAGGTAGGAAAAATTTAAACAGTCACGTACCACGAGAACTATGCTGATAAGATAAAAGGAAGAGATTAGGATGTCGGCGGAGCAAGGTTGAGCTTCATTCGTCAAGGCTAGAATCCAATATTCTCAACAGAGATCATATCGGATTAGCATAATATATGTGCAAGAAGACTCAACCGAATTAAGAAAAGAAAAATTTAACAAGTCCTACTGGATTATATACAAAAATTCACCATAAACTAACAATCTAAAGAGTTGAGGATCAACCCAATAGACGATATGTACACACATTGTGACCTTACACAAATATAATATGAGAGTGCACGTAAGACCGCAAATGGGAATGAGTTTCCAAACCTAAAATTGTGAACGGGTGTGTTTGTGAGAACAAAATCTTGCAATTTTAAAGGTACATCATGCAAAAGGTCTAACTCAAAATGAGTTTTGCTAATTACAAAAAGTGGACATACATATTCCTTTGTGGCTCCTTAAGAGTGTTATACTTTGATGCAAAATAGTCCAAGAGGACTTGGGAAGCACAAAGCTCTAGGCCTAAGTTAGGCATTTTTAGAAAAGTTGGTTTTACAATTTTGTGACAAACTACACCTAGGTTTGGTGGAGGAGTATCAATTTGTGACTCGGGAGAGAGGTTAGGTACATCTACGTTATTTTCATTTTTAAAATCATTTGTACCGTCACACACTTTCCCAAAGTCAAAAGAGGGTAAATCATGTTCACCAAACATAGAGCAATTCATCAATCACCAAGTCATAATCATCGGAGAGCGGGCAACATATTGTGATATGGGCGGGGAATCGACACAACAATAATATCATGATCCAAAAGAACATTAGTGTCAACGGAAGATTCATCTTGTCTAAGTCACAAACAAGTTGTGAAGCATGCTCACATTCATCAAGAATTTCACAAAGCCAAGCTCGAATCCATATCACATATATGAATGTTAGAAGAAGTGTCATTCATAGGGTTCACGGGAAGAGACGCCTAACGTCTACGAACTCAAAGATTCTATCATATTATCTCGCATACACATGCTCTTCTAACATATCGTATTCATCATCATCATCATCATAACAAAAATGCATTTCCCTATTAGCATTTCTAGTGTACTCATTTACCTCTAGATTAGGTTCATATTCGGTGTTATTTGCATGAGTAGGCATAGAAACACTATTTTCAAAATTTGCTTTATTAGGGACAACTAGCATCTTATCATGAAATTCCTTCCATTCTTCATTTTGTGTCCGAATTAGGTTCATTTGAAGAATCATGTTGAGTTGTTCAATGGAAGGAGAGTTTTCACTAGTGGCGTGCATGCTTCATATGAATGATCATTACATGGTTGCATATGTGGTTCACTAGAGAAGGGAAATTCAGATATATTGCTATATGGATGATCATGCATTGCATTCAATTCAAGTCTAGCATTTTGCTCCATGAGCGTTTCCATTATTGATTGCAAGCAAGGAGTTGGGGGAGTATAAAATTGTTCATCTCCCCATTGTGATGACTGATACATGTGGTTATAATGATTAGGGTATGAATATTGAAGGTCAGGGCCCTGAGAAGGCTCATAATAGTCCCTAAAATCACTATGGTCTGTGGGGGGTCCATAATATGAATCCTGCCCGTATGCAAATTCTGACATGGTTTAGCTCTCAAATTGAACTCACAATCTAATTTTGGTTTTGGTGGGATTGGTTTGGTTTATTGGGTTTCATTTGGTTTTGTTGGGTTTTGGTTTATTGGGATTTGATTTTGGTTGATTGGGATTCAGTTTGGTTTATTGGGATTATGTGTGGTTGCAGCCCAAAGTGTTTGCAAAACTTAGGTTGAGTTAGCCAAGTGAAAGTGTTCAGCCCAACAGTTAAATGGCCCAGATTGGTTGCACAGCCCAGCTAATAGGTTTAGCCTAAGCAGCCCAGTGAGAAAGCTCAGCCCAGGGTTTGGTTTTTGTTAAGTGGGCTAGCTTTGTGTAGAGCCCAGGTTGTGTTAGCCCAGGTGAACTGGGCTAAAGTTTGTTTGCAACCCAGGTTGGGTTCAATGAGCCCACTGGTGTGGTCAGTCAGCCCAGCTATGAGGCTTCAGTTTTGGGCTGGCAAGTTAGCAGCCCAGCAGTGCTGGGTTTAGTTTGGCCAGCAAGCTTGTGCAGAGCCCTGGTTAGGGTTCAGGCTCATGCACAAGACAGCCTAGGTGCTCAGACACACAGAGGAATGCACAAGTTTAGGTGCTACAGCTTATACAATGATTATGCTAAACACAGACTAATTTCAGCTTATACAATGCTCAGCAAGCAGCTAGCACAGGCTCATGCACAGGGCTAGGTCTGATGGTTTGCAGGTCACACAAGGCAATACAGTTGGCTATCAGTTGGCTACCAGTTCAAGGCAATACAAGCTCAAGGTACACAGGTGCACATTCACAGCAGAGCAATCATTCAGTTTTAGGATTATCAGGGTGTCATGCTCAGGTGAGACAGGTTATGCTCAAATGATGGTAGCAGGGTTTGCAATCTGGCGCAAACTTGCAGCTTCAGGGGCTAGCAAGGGAGCAGTGCTGAGCTCAGGTGTTATTCAGTTATGGCTCAGTTTATGCTCAACTGACTTGGCTTTCCAAGTTATGACCCAACACTTGCAGCTTCAGGGGCTAGCAAGGTGGTTTCACACAGGCTCACAGAGCTCACAGATTCACAAGTGCACAGATTCACAAGTACACAGCACAGCCTAACCTAGCACAGGTTGGTTTGACAAATAATTGGCTCAAGAGCTCACTCAAAGGTGCAGATGGTTCTACAGGTGCATAGGCAGAGATGGCTTATCAATCATTCAGATGGAAATCATCCATTGCATGGGCTCACAAGTGCACAAGGAGAGTTACTCAGCAGTACAAGACTGGGTTTAGGCAAATCATACATACATACATCCAAGTGGATTCACAAGTGGATTCACATACAAATTGCAGAGTTTGAGACACAAACCACCAGTACAAGACTGGGTTTAGGCAAATCCACCAGTTCTGCTCCTTTCTCCTCTTCCTTGGTTGCACAGCTCACAGCAGCACTAGGTTCAGCGAAAGTGGATGTTCAGGCCCTGCGCGTTTCCTTGGCCTCTTAGGCTTGCTTAGCAGCTCAACCGCTCCGCAAGCACAGCAACACAACAAGCTCAGCAAGTACCTGCAGCTCAACAAAGAATTTTAGTTTTCTGGGATGTGCAGGTTAAGGCAAAGCTAATGAACAAGGTCACTGGCATAAGCTTGAAAGTCTTTTGGACTGAAATGGGATCTGGCAGTGTGGTAAGCTTGGTTACTTGGACTGTCACAGGGATCAAGATTTACCAATAGCACGAATATGCAAAGCAATGATACTAAATAAAGCTAAATAAAGCAATGATGCAAAGCAATGATACTAAATAAAGCTTGGTTACTTGGACTGTCACAGGGATCAAGATTTACTTGGTTAAATTAAAGTATCAGCTATACTACACTAACAGGGATGAAAAGTAAATAGACAATTTAAACAGGGATGATAAAATTAACAGCTACACTACACTAACACAGGGCTAATAGCAATGCAAGGTGAATATATACAGGGAGCGGATGAAAATCAGTAAAGACAAGCACAAAAATCAACAGGGCACGCGCCAAGTCCCCGGCAACGGCGCCAAAAACTTGGTAGGCCCGAAAGAGTGTCTATTTAATAGCCTACGGTGATACCGCAAGTGCACGGTGTCTGGTTTGCAGCACAGGGCAGGTGCGAGTCGATCCACAGAGACGAGGGTGTGCTTAGTGATCTAAGGCTTGCAAACTACTGAGTTCTAAGTGAGGTAATGTAACAGCAGGTGTTTTGTTTGTTGCCGATACGGCAGATGTGGTAATGTGATCCTAAACTAAGGCAGTGAGATAAATTGTAATAGATAGAAAGCTATCAGGGTGGTGAATCCACCACCTGACCTCATGCTCAGGCAATGTAGGTTGAGCAATGATCTTGTGCCTTCCTTGAAGGTCTTGGTTAGACATTCACTAACTAACTTTGTTAACTCACCCCTAGTATGAGTGGTCTTCTTACAGTACCACTCATCACAGGTTTGTAAACTCCATAATTAACTACTAGTCTTAACATATTAGCACATAACAGGAAGCAAGCCAACATACATGCTTTATCATGAAGAACAGGGGTTTCATCACACCCTGAGAATTAAAATTAAAACATAACAAGAAATAAAACACAGATTAATCCCTAAATGAACCCTAATTGACACACTGGCTAACCAGGCGTCCTTCAAACATCCAAATACACCTTCTATTTATATCTGAAAAATCCCCCAAAATATCAAACCCTAAATTTGCTTTAAAATAACAATTAAATTCATACCCATTTACCCATGCTCTCTGATTCAGTCCTCTCTCTTGTCAATTCATCTCTGATCGATGTTCCCTTCCTCTCGGCGTCACATGCAAGGGGAAACCCTAATTTTGTTTATCTCTCACAAAGCCTCTTGGGAAGAGAAGCTATATGAGAGATAAGTCGAATTAGGGTTGTCGGAAGAGGTGACTGTGGTGTTGTCGGTGTTGGGAGTTGAAGCTGGTACGGGTGATGGGAGAATGGTGGAAGAGATGGCTCTGCCATTTTTGGGGAAGAAGAGGGGTGATGGTGTTTCTGGTCTCTGTCGGGGGAGGAGAAGAAAGAGAAATGGATAGGGAAATGGTTTGGTCGACTGAGGTGTAGGGGTGTGGGTAGTTCGATGCTGAGCAGGTGCAGCGAAGTTTGATAGGAACGGTGCAGCGAGCGTCGGATGGAGCTAAGGGAAATCTGAACGGCTGAGGGGGAGTTGGGCTCTTTTGGTGTTGAGCGAGTGCATCGAAGTTTGATGAAGAGACTGTAACGACCGTAGGATGTGGTTGAGAGAGATCTCAACGGCTTGGAGTGGACGGGCTCGGATCCGGGTCGCGGGTTAGGTCTAGCTCACGCCCGTGTCTTGTAGATGAGTTGCTACTTGTTGGGTTGCAACTGTTGCGCGCGCGGGCTTTGGCTTTCTGCTCCATAGATGCTTGACTCCAATTTCTTCGCTCTTTGGCTCCTTAGTTTCTCCGAGCTTTATTTATTACCTAAAAACACAAAATTAATTAGTACAAATATTTATTCTTGAAAACAAAGAAAACACAGAATTTGGGATAATATCTGATTCTTGAGCACAAAAGATGAGTAAAATGCCAATAAAAAGGTGTATAAATATGCACTATTTGGCACTCATCGGTATCCCCGGTTTGTGACATGATTGATGTCTCGAGTGTGTGGATCGTGGAACCCACGTTGGGAAGTAGCATGTAATGCTAAATTGAATAACTGCCGTTATTCGGGAGGTCGATACTTGTGAAGTATCGTGTGTATTTTATGCTTGTGTGTGCGCATCATGGTGTGGTAAAGTGCGGGTGGTGATCACCAAGACGCCTTGCGGCAATTAACTCGACCGGGGTTGTATAACCAAGCGGTGAAGTTGGATGGACGAGATGATCTTTGAGACACTCATCTGCGACCGTTGATGAAATTAGGGTTTTAGAGGAGGTGCGCAAGCATCCTCTTGACTGGTCGAATCCAAGCTTGGGATACGATTTTGGCGAGCCGATCGTACATGCGTGTAGACGGCATGACGGTGTAGGCGCCTATACCCCATTACCTCACGAAATTATGATCCGGGCCACTCAATTCGTCGGTGAAGTTGAGTGGTCGAGATCAATTTGTGACATAAAACTAGTGCCGCAAGAGCCACACATCATGCCATCTTCAGCGCGCGTTCCAAGACAACCAATTCTTGGTCGGTCTTGGCCGATCGGTCTGAGTGTAGGTGGTAATTTGGTGTTCACGCTATACTCGGATTGTCCCATGAAAACGTGATCTAAGCCACTCAAATCGTCCAGGTGAAGTTGAGTGGTCGAGATCGGTTGCGGCTTGGGAAGTGTGACCACGCTAGTTTGGACGTGCGTTTTGCGATAGCCGAGGCATGATATGCCTTGGCCGATCAGTGAGGGAGAGAGGGCCCACGGTGGTCATCTTTGGTATGGACCAGGACACGCTTAATCTAATCCTGGGACCCTCCATTCGTGCGGAGAAGATGGACGCTCGTGATGCTCGAAACCCTAATTTTGGCTTTCACGAGGTGGGATGACCAACCATGGTTGGTCCCGACCAACCATTGGTCGGGTATGTGGCGGGCCACGGTGATTGTGTTGACATGCTCTGGGCCCTTTGAATCTACATTTACACCCTCCATCTATACCTGCGAAGATGGATGGCTGAGACTATTTTGCGACACATGTAATGAGCCGCAAACCCTAATTTAGGGTTTTCCATCCATATTGCTCTGGTTTGGACGTTTTGGCAAGCTATGCCAATCTTTTGGGGAGGCCGGCCATGCGGGGTCCGCGTTGGTTCGGTAGTGAATATTCCATACCTTGGGGGTTATGGAATTGATCCGGGGCCATCCAATCATCTTGGTGAGGTTGGATGATCGAGATCATATCCGCATCGATACGGACGATCCGGATGCTTAATCGGGCTAGTATAGCACACCGAGAGTTCTCAATCGGGCTAGTATAACACACCGAGAGTTGCAGCACATACGGGTATTTCGTACATGCTTTCATTATAATGCTTGGAGGTTCGTGTTGCTCTGCTGAGAGCAACACTCAGTCGTCATGTCGCACTGATAATGAGTACAGGAAATACAAGGCTGCTCACGCATTAATTAATAATACTATAAATTCACATGGTATATGGGATTGTTGCTACATGCTCCAACCTGGATGAATTTCGTGTATTTAATTCACAGAATGGGATTGTTGCCACATGCTCCATTCTAAGGTGAATTAGTAAAGTGAAGAAGTATTCAACACTTATTAATGGCTTTATCTTTTACAAGATGTTAGCGCATAATTTATAATTTTAACCTTAAATGAAAATCCACCATCAACATTAAGTCCCCTGCCTAGCACATAATGGTTACACTATTGTGGGGTAGGCATGAGATGGTGACATATACAAGCATAAGAAGACAAGATAAAGGAAGTCTACTGGATGGATTCGACCAATCGTGGGAAATCCTCCATACACGCGTGACCATGGGCCTTGATGGACCGGCTTCCTCCCTTAGGTGCTTGAGTTGGGGATAAGATTCTTCTTCTATTGGGATTCCGGGCGTGGGTGCTCACACACTGCTGGTTGAATCGCTCATGTATCCAGATACTCTTCTGATTCTTGATTAGGGCTCAAAAGAAAGCGTGACTTGGTCGGTGTTGAATCCCCATATATCGGGCGCCGTAACCGTTTTAGGGTTTCCTCAGCATATATGCAAGTGTAGAGATTCTGAACCACTTTTACGATTTTACAATAGGGCTTTCTCGCAGAAACTCCGTTTTCTTATCATGTCGAACACAAGTGGATCATATTCTTCATACCGTCCAGGATCTTCCGTTAAACGTGCACGACCTGTGCGTCTTAGCTTCATGATGAATCCCCACTCGTGTTCTCCGAGTCAAGAAGATCATCTAGGTTCGTCTTTTTTATTTTCGAACAATTGCTTGTTCTTCATAATGATCGGTGAATAATCCTCTCATTTTTGCGAGAGATATCCTACCGGAACATGTGTGATGGTTATCGATGATGACGACTTAAAGTCCCCTTCCTTCAAAATCAAACACGCCTACACCCGTGGACCTCGAAGATCTTTGATCCGGGTATCTCATCTTATGAATACCCAATGCAGGTCTTTCATACGATGTTCGCATGAAATGTTTATCCTCCAGCTACCGATATGTCGGTGGATTCTTAGTGCGGAAGGAGTTTGTGCCTTTGTACACAAAGTTATGGAGAAAGTATGGCCATATCACAACCAGGAATGTGGTCCGGCACTGTTCATCTGCTCTGGTAGTCCCTCGCATGGGAATGGCTTCTACCCATTTGGTGAAGTATTCTGTCACAGTTATGATGTACTCGTGTTGCTTTGATGATGGAGGGTTGATTTTCCCGATAATGTCCAGTCCCCAGTGTAAAATGGCCATGTTTGCTTATCGAGTGCGAGAGGGTGGAAGGCGCATGAACAAGGTTCCCATGAATTTGGCATTTGTGGCAGCTTTGAACAAAAGCGGCTGCGTCATCCTCCATGGTCGGCCAATAGTATTTCTCGTGTATCCGGAGAAATAGTTTCCTCTTTCCTTTGATGTTCTCCTTCGTGTGTCTCCTTCAAGATGATCGGGACTTCTTCCCGGCCAGGACATCGTAGTAGATCACCCCGAAGCTCTTGCGATACGGGATCCCTTCGTGCAATACGAACCGCTTGACCTTTTGTTTTATCTTGATAGCGTCCTTTTGATTGGCAGGAGTCGTTCCGTCACGGAGATAACTAATGTATGGCTCTCTCCAGTTCCCAGTGTGGTTCACGTTAAAAACTTCCAATTGATGTGGCGGTGCTTGGCAATTTGAGCAGGACTTCTGAAGTAGTATGGATTGAGTCTCCATCTCTGTCCAGTAATAGCCCAGGCGTTGAAGTCGTCGGTAAAGCGTTACCACCAGTGATTGTCCACAAATTTCGTTGTGAACATGACTCAGCTTTCCTTGGGAGAGTGAGCTGTTGAGCTCTTGAATGATTGGAGTTCGCCAATCGTCGGTCTTGGCGTCTTTGTATTGTGATAACCATGTCGATTATATGGTTCTCCTCTTTACTGTCAGGGTTTCTTCCAAACCTTCGAACTTCAATTTGGAAGCCGGTGTTGCTAGACAATCGGCGTGTTTGTTGTTCTTTGCGACCGACGTGGGTTATGGTTGCATCGGCCAAAGTAGTTCAAGTAACCTTTGTGCTTCGATCGATATGGAGCTAGCGTTACTTCCTTCAAAGTGCGTATACCCCATTCATCGATTCACCAGTAACTTGGAGTCACCTCTTATTTCCAGACGCGTGACTCCTGCTTGCTTGGCTATTGACAGCCCTATGAGGAAGGCTTCATACTCTGCTGAGTTGTTGGTGCATTCGAAGTCCAGCTTGAAGGAGTGTGAGAATACTTCCCCAGTTGGAGATACTAATACCACGCCCGCTCCTCCAGTATTACTGCTAGGGGTAGCAGAGCCATCAAAATACAAGAGCCACACTTCTTCTTCCAAAACAGAGACGTCTGGAAATTCTCCAGGGAGATCTTCGTATAGCCCTGTAGTGCCTTCTCCAGGAAATACTGCCAGTAAGTCTGCAACTTCTTGACCCTTGATAGCTCTAGGTGACGCGCACGTTATGTCCAGCTCTGACATTTGGAGAAGTCATTTTCCTGTCCTTCCAGTCAGGACCGGCTTTAAAAGTAAAAACTTTGCAGGATCATATTTAGACACAAGTATCACCCTATTAGACAATAGGTAATGCCTAAACTTCTTAATGGAATGGATCAAGGCTAAACATGCTTTTTCCGCTCCGGGGTATCTGAGTTCAGCGTCTCTCAATATTCGGCTGAAGTAGTATATGGGACGTTCGATTCCCTCGTCGTCTTCCTGAGCGAGTAGAGCCCCTACGGCGGTGTCACTGAAGGCAGTGTAGAGATATAGCGGCTTCCCTTGTGCAGGAGACTTCATGATGGCTGGAGATGACAGTATTCGTTGAATATTTCGAAAAGCTTCCTGCTGGGTTGCGGTCCAAACGAAGCTGGCTCCTTTCTTCAATAAGGGGGTGAATGAAGCGGTAAGTTGGGCTAGACCAGGTATAAAACGTCGAATGTAGTTTACCTTGCCCATGAGACTCTGGAGCTCCTTCACAATTCGTGGGGGCGGAATTGTGAGGATAGCCTGAGTCTTGGATGGGTCTACCTTGATCCCTTCTGCAGTTACTTGGAATCCCAGAAATTTACCTGAAGAGACGCCGAAAGCGCACTTCAAAGGATTCATCTTCAATTTGTATTCTCGACACCTCTCAAAAACTTGTCGTAGGATGCTGGTGTGATCTGCTCGAGCCCTTGACTTGACCACAATATCATCTACATAGTCTTCTACTTGTTTATGCATCATGTCATGGAAGATTGCCGTCATAGCACGTTGATACGTTGTGCCGGCGTTCTTTAAACCGAATGGCATAACAGCATAGTAAAAATTGCCAAGAGGGGTTCGGAAGGCTGTCTTACTTGCATCGTGTTCATATATCCTTATCTGATTGTAGCCACTGTAACCATCCATGAAGGAAAACATACCGTGTCCGCTAGTGGCGTCTACTAACATGTCGATGTTAGGCAGAGGGAAGTCGTCCTTGGGGCAGCACTTGTTCAAGTCTCTGAAATCCACGCAACACCGAATCTGTCAATTTTTCTTCTTTACTGGGACCACATTAGCTAACCAGGTCGGATGATGAATAGGTCTGATGAAGCCGGCAGCTAGTAACTTCTGAATTTCGTTCTTGATTTGTTCTTCTACTTCATGTCTGAATTGCCTAGGAGATTGCTTGATTGGCTTGGATCCAAGTATGACATGTAGGTGATGGGTGACCAATTTTTCATCTAGGCCAGGCATTTCCTCGTATTTCCAAGCGAACACATCTTGGTACTCCTTGATAATTGAACAAGACTCAAACGTTCGTACGTGGATGAGTCGAACCGATAGAGACCAGGCACAGGAGATTCTTCACTCCCGATGTTAACGATCTCGAGCTCGTCGGTCGTGGAATTGGTTCCATCTTGTAGTTGTCGCGGGGCATCCAATACCTCCTCTTGTATTTCGTCGTTCTGCGAGCATTCAATTGGGCGGAGACCGGGTGCCGATCTCTCATTAATTGCTAACAGCGGCGCCGGTATATTGTCTTCCCCTTCTGGTCACGTTTCGCCTCAAAAGTGCGTTCCCTTTTGGTGGGAACGTGGGTTGAAGCTTCATTGGATAAAGATGGACGCCTCGTTAGAGAAGGCGTGTCGTGGTGCTTGGCCCTCAGTGATGCAAGTCGGTCTTCTTCCTGGATTGAAGCCCACGTGGGTAGTGGGGTGCACAGGACTTTGTCTGATCTTCCCTGCGAAGTATCTTTTGGCTCGAACAGCTCAACTCCGCATATTGGTGCGTACGGAGACAATGACGCAGGAATACGGATGAATTTCTTATTTAGCATGGTCTTCAGGCACTGGTGATACGTTGAAGGAATGACCTTGTTGTCGTGAAGCCATGGTCTCCCCAGTATCATATGGTAGTCCGGCTCCTTTTCTATGACTTCAAACTTTGCTCTTGACTGAACGGGTCCTACTGATAAATTCAGATTGACATACCCGTATGTGTTGGTCTGATTTCCTTCGAAGTCCGTCATCGTGGTGGGCTGTCGTACAATCTTGCATGGGCTAACCTTGGCTGTTTTGAGAGTCTTGAGAGTAATCACATTCGAAGATGCTCCTGTGTCGACGAGGGCCCTCCTGAACTCTAAACCCTTGATGTGAGCGGTAACATGTAGGACTCGGTTGTGACCTTCCTCTGCCATCATGTCGTCTTCGTGAATGTAACATTATTTACGGATGTTTAGATGCGATTAAGACTTACGGACGAGAAGGAGTCGGGTGTACGTCCGAGCTATTTTATTAAGCTACTGACAAACGTCTCTCGCCCGTTGATTCTTCGAGAGGTGCAAGAGTTCACACAAGCTTTCCACTAGAGATGCCGCTTCCTGATCCACTGGCCTCTGGTTCGTAGTAAAACTGTTGATCTGAGGGGAACTAGTCCCCGGTGTAAAGGTCTCCGGGACGCTCATCTCTGATGTCATCTTGATTAGGAGATCGAGTATGTCGTTTACCGCTTCTTTGATTAGCTCCATGTTCTTCGTGTGAATCTCTTGTACCCGTGCTAGTTCGCTTAACGTCGGGAATCTCCTGATCATGCCGTCAGATACGCCGCCGTTAGGAGGAGGGGTATCTCCGTTGGAGGAACCATCAGGATTTAATACCGTCGAGGTGGTCCTAAGACCAACCATCTCAAAATTGAATGAATGGTATTGAAGAAATTGACTTTACAACCGAGAGATTAACCTCCCACTGTGGTCGCCAATTGTTTATGGGTGAAAACTATTTCTGCCGGTTTTGGTAATTTGGGGTGTGTGGATGAGAAATGAGTCTAAACCTTAAACAAATACCCTGCGCGGTGAGTGCTTGTAGATTCGAGAGATCAATCTGTGCAAGTCCGGCCTAAACCAAGAAATGGCCGTTCCATACTAGTTCCGTTCACAAAGTGAAGGAGATGGGGTTGATCTTAGGGAGGGAAGAGAAGAAGGTGTTGAGAATGTGAAGATGTTGGCTATGAATGACTTGTATCGTAAAGCCGAAACGGCTTGCGGGGTGTAAGATATCAGTTCCGGTGTTTGAATACGATGGTATCAACACTTGCCTCTGTTGTCTGGACTTGTCTTGTTTCTCCTGTGTTTGGAAAATAGGGAGGAGAACCTATTTATACAACTCTTTTAGCCTAACCTTCGTATCTCGTGGGAAGTGGAGAAAGTGGAGTGATGGAGTAGTGAAGTCGTGTGTTAGTGTCACACGACCGGTCTTGCCCACTTCTCCCATCATCACTAACCGTCCATGACTTCGACGACACGTTCTTGTGATGGTGCATTGCGCGCCGCACGCCGTGAACCGCCGACCAATACCCCAGATTTGTGACATGATTGATGTCTCGAGTGTGTGGATCGTGGAACCCACACAGAAGTAGCATGTAATGCTAAATTGAATAACCGCCAAGTTATTCGGGAGGTCGATACTTGTGAAGTATCGTGTGTATTTTATGCAGTGCGCATCATGGTGTGGTAAAGTGACGGGTGGTGATCACCAAGACGCCTTCTTGACCAATTAACTCCGACCGTGGTTGTATAACCAAGCGGTGAAGTTGGACCGACGAGATGATCTTTGAGACACTCATCTGCGACCGTTGATGAAATTAGGGTTTTAGAGGAGGTGCGCAAGCATCCCTCTTCACTGGGTCGAATCCAAGCTTGGGATACGATTTTGGCCAGGCCGATCGTACATGCGTGTAGACGGCATGACGGTGTAGGCGCCTATACCCCATTACCTCACGAAATTATGATCTGGGCCACTCAATTCGTCCGGTGAAGTTGAGTGGTCGAGATCAATTTGTGACAGAAAACTAGTGCCGCAAGAGCGGCACATCATGCCATCTTCAGGCACGCGTTCCAAGACAACTAATTCTTGGTCGATCTTGGCCGATCGGTCTGGAGTGTAGGTGGTAGGCTGGTGTTCACGCCTATACCTGACTGTCCCATGAAAACGTGATCTAAGCCACTCAAATCGTCCGGTGAAGTTGAGTGGTCGAGATCAGTTTGCAGTTTGGGAAGGGAGAGATGGGCCCACGGTGGTCATGCTGGTATGACCGGACCTGCTTAATCTAATCTGGGACCCTCCATTCGTGCCGGAGAAGATGGACGCTGGTATGACCGGACCTGCTTAATCTAATCTGGGACCCTCCATTCGTGCCGGAGAAGATGGACGCTGGTGAAGGGAGAGATGGGCCCATGGTGGTCATGCTGGTATGACCAGACCTGCTTAATCTAATCTGGGACCCTCCATTCGTGCCGGAGAAGATGGACGCTCGTGATGCTCGAAACCCTAATTTTGGCTTTCACGGCCGTGTAACCATGCTCGTTCGGGCGCACAAATTGGGATGACCAACCATGGTTGGTCCCGACCGATTGGTCGGGTATGTGGCGAGCCCGGGGTGATTGTGTTGACATGCTCGGGCCCTTTGAATCTACATCTACACCCTCCATCTATACCTGCGAAGATGGATGGTCGATCATTTTGCGACACATGTAATGTGCCGCAAACCCTAATTTAGGGTTTTCCATCCATCCGCTTTCTGGTTTGGACGTTTTGGAAAGCTATGCCAATCTTTTTGGGAGGCCGACCATGCGGGGTCCGCGTTGGTTGGTAGTGAATATTCCATACCTGCTTGGGGTTATGGAATTGATCGGGGCCATCCAATCATGCTGGTGAGGTTGGATGATCGAGATCATATCGGACCGATACGGACAGTCCGGATGCTCAATCAAAGCTAGTATAACACACCGAGAGTTCTCAATCGGGCTAGTATAACACACCGAGAGTTTCAGCCTGTACGGGTATTTCGTACATGCTTTCATTATAATGCTTGGAGGTTCATGTTGCTCTGCTGAGAGCAACACTCAGTCGTCATGCCGCACTGATAATAAGTACGGGAAATACAAGGCTGCTCACGTATTAATTAATAATGCTATAAATTCACAGGGTATATGGGATTGTTGCTACATGCTCCAACCTGGATGAATTTCGTGTATTTGATTCACAGAATGGGATTGTTGCCACATGCTCCATTCTAAGGTGAATTAGTAAAGTGAAGAAGTATTCAACACTTATTAATGGCTTTATCTTTTACAAGATGTTAGCGCATAATTTACAATTTTAACCTTAAATGAAAATCCACCATCAACAACAGTTATTTAATTTAGCATTACATGCAACCTTTTGTAAGTCCCACGACCCACATATTCCAGACTTCAATCATGTCACAAACTGGGGGATACATACTAGGGTATTGGTCTGGCGGTTTACAGCGTGCAGCGCACAACGCGCCATCACAAGAGCGTGTCGGGGAAGTCATGGACGGTTAAGTGATGATGGGAGAAGTGAGCAAGCCTAGTCGTGTGACACTAACATATTACTCCACTACTCCGTCACTCCACTTTCTCCACTTCCCACGAGATACGAAGGTTAGGCTAAAATACTTGTATAAATAGGTTCTCCATCCTATTTTTTAAACCAGAACAAGTCCAGACAACAGAGGCAAGTGTTGATACAATTGTATTCAAACACCGGAACTGATAGCTTACACCCTGCAAGCCAGTTCAGCTTTCTGATACAAGTCATTCATAGCCAACACCTTCACATTCTCAACACCTTCTTCGCTTCCCTCTCTAAGATCAACCCCATCTCCTTCACTTAGTGACCGAAACAAGTCTGGAACGGCCATTTCTTGGTTTAGGCCGGACTTGCACAGATTGATCTCTCGAATCTACAAGCACTCACCGCACAGTGCATTTGATTAAGGTTTAGACTCATTTCTCATCCACACATCCCAAATTACCAAAACCGGCAGAAATATTTTTCACCCATAAACACCTAGTTTTGGAAGAGGAGAAATACAGCAAGTATATAAAAGGGTCTCCCACTCTATTAAGGAGATATCTTTGCCTCTACTTTTGTTCTAGGGTTTAGAATCATGAAAGCTTTTCTTTTTCTTCTTGTTATGAACTCCATGAATATGAGCTAGAGTTTTATTATTGGTTAATGATTAAGTGGATTTCACATGACATGGTTCTTTGATTCAATATATTAGTTTTGTCTCATATTTATCGTTCATGATTCTCTGAAAATATAGTTGTATGATTGACGTATTACAACATGATTGATTGTTTGTTTTGTCAAGTTGCAAATTGGTAAAACTTGTAATCACATCTATTGCTAGTTTAGGGTTAATCATCGAGCGATAATCCTTGAACACAAGTAGCATAAATATGATTCTAGGTTGTAGTGATATATCCTTGTATTCATATGTGAACCATGACCTTTGTTCGAATTGTTTGCGCAATGTATTTCAATTGCATTGATTAGCCTAATTTTATGAATTATTAATGCTCCATGGGAATTGAACTTGATTAGCGCAAGGCGTTAGGTTATTCTTTTGGTAGAATTCATACTTGCATCGTTTTACATGTATGTGTGATGAAATCAGGAAATTGCGGGATATTCTTTCGATTAGGTATCTTAGGGCTTTTGATAATGAGAGATTAAATATCAATTCTAGTTATTAAGACAAGAACATGTTTGTGAATGAAAACGAAATCCTTGACCAATATCTTTATATCATTGATTCGAGTGCTTCGCTTTATTGTTTTGCTTTTATATTATTTTAGTTATATAAAAATCAGAAAATCCCCCCATTGTTTTATATAAGAAACCGGAACATATTAACAACCCAAGACCTCTCTGTGGGAACGATCCTTTCTTGCCCTTGCTATATTATATATTTTGAGTAGTGAGAAAGTAATTTATTTTTGACGCCTACGACAACGATCAAATTTTGGCGCCGCTGCCGGGGAGGAAGCGGTTGTCACTTGTTTTTGGTTTCTTATTTTTGTTTTTTTAGTTTTGTTTTACTTTTTCTTATTCTTTGGTTCTTAACCGAGTTTTGAGAATCTTGTTTCAGGTACCAATTTCTATGGACGGAGCATATTGGAGCAATCAATACGGCTTTCAACCTCAACAATATGACAACTAGTACCCTTACGGGGAGTATAATCAAAACCAATCCTTTGGTTATGATCAAAATTCCACGTACCCTTTTAGTTATTCTCATACTTACCAACCTTTTTATGGTGGGTATGTAAGTGAGCAACCACAAAGAGGGGATGATACTTGTGCTCCTATTAATATTTCCTCTAGTTTGGTAGATGAAATGCAACAATTTATGGTCAGCATGGAGTCAGTTCGTAGACAACCAAGCATGGAACCAGTTTCATCGACCGAATGTGATTATAGTATGTTTGGCCCAATTTCTGATCGTAGTTATGATCATTCACCCATTCAAAGGGAAGATGATTGGCCTAACAATACTGAAGTAAGTAATTCTTCTTTTGCCTTGTCGAATGAGCTTTACAAACAAATGGAACACTATATCCATAATTTGGATGGATCACTCCAAGAGCTTCAAAGAGGTGTTTTCGACGTAAGAAAGGGCATTGATGAATACATAGAGGAAATGAATAATTATGTTGAAAAAGGCGAACCTTTGGGGACTTTCGTTGATAATTGTGTAGTTACCTCAACTCTTGATTGTAATAATGATCATTCACCTATTCAAAAGGATGAGTTCGAGATTAGCAACACTAAATTCAACGAGGACCAACCTTATGTTGACTATGATAGTGACGGTGATTATGATACATTGCTTGAACCAACTCATGATGACATCTCCGAAGGGTGTACAATGGACTCTTTTTGGGACCAAGATGAAGACGAAGAGGAATATGTCGACACTTGTATAGATTACTCAAGCATTGATCTTAATAATGATCAAGAGCCTATTCAAAGGGTGGATCTTGAGGATGATGCATTTTCGAGTGTTCTAAAAAAGTTCCTTATAGCGAGATTTGGATCTGATAGACACATTTTTTGTGTCTGAATTGTCCTCAGTGTTGGTATTGTTGGAACTCGATTTTTGTACTAATATTGTGTTTTTATGTATTTTTAGGTATTTTTGGAAATAAATATTTTTTGGAAAATTCGGCTCGAAAAGTTGATCGGAGCACCTCCGGAGGACAAGTGTTATTCGGACTCTCGTCTTTGGATAAGGGGTAACCCAATTGCTAAGGGGCATCCCAAGGAGGCACCTGCTATTCGCACCCTGAACGAGGATAAGGGGCGATCATCTTCAACAATTTGAAAATAGGCTTTTGGCGGGAAACTATGGCAAAAGACAACGGGCATTAGGGTTCGGATTTTGGAGCGATTCTAGAGAGATTCAATGGCTGATTTTCTTTGGAATGGCTTGACTGACATTAACAGGCGTGGTATGGACTTTTTCTTGGATTAAATTGGGCTATATTGATCGGGTTGAAGGTAGACAGTATGCACGAGAATATCTCACCCATTCCCGTGAATTCTATGTTGTGCATGTATCAGGGGAGTGTTTGAAACATTTAGTAGCGTGTTTAAATGTGTATGACCATCATAAGATACGGAGAATCAATTATAGACGTGTGAAGGGTCGAATCAGGGAAGAAAATATTCCCAAAAATATTTTCTTTAAACCCGAGTAATGGAGGATTATTGTGTGTTAATGAGCGAGATTTCTTGGTGCTTATCGGTATAAATAGGTTGCTATGGTCTCATTGAGAAAGAGGGAGAGTTAGAGAGAGTTTGGAGCAACCACTTGAGCCAGAAAAATCGAGTTACACATACCTGCACTCTTTGTGAAGGAAGAACACGAAGAACATTACACTTCGAAGATAGTCGTTTATCAACGGTGACAACGACACTTAGGCGTGGGTCGCAATACGGAGGCGAGACTTAAAAGCGTAACGGTTTTAACCTTCTTTGTAACAGATGTTTGCAACACTTATAATCGTTGCAAACACCCGATTTTATCATTTTCTCCATTTCATCATTTGTACACCTCCTTTGAGCAATAAAAATGGATTTTGAGCGTGTTTACACCATGATGAGCTAGAACCCATCACTGGGACAACGGAGGAAGCTGTTTTGCACCCATGTGGTAATTCTATTTAATTCCTTTATGACTATTTGCACTATTATAATTGATTTATGATTTTTCTTGATTATTTGTGAATTCGTTAGATGTCGCATGCTTAGTCTTAGGTACTTTAGATGCGCCATGCTTGTGAGTTACATATAATTCTTTATAAAATCTACCTTGGCAAAGAATTAGAGTCGATGTTTGTTATTTTATGAGCTTTAATTGTTCGGAATTAATAGATGAACCGCATGAATGTGAGAATTAGTGGAATCCCGAGTCCCAGTAACTCTCTTCATCTTGTGACATAAATTGTATATATTTTGTATTTTTCTTTATTAAATCCTAAGATCAATTTCATCAAGTCCGAGTGAACGACAACCTTACTACCCTTCTTACTACAACATTATTGAGTCACATCAGGATCCGCAAAAGAGTGTGTGCCTTACAACAAAGAGGAGTGTGTTGAGAATGAAACCGATACGACCAATATTGTGGAAGACCCAATTGAGCTTTCAAATGATTGTAATGATGATGTTTATGTCGAGATTGTGGTTAAGGCAGAAACGGACGAAGAATGGTTGCAAGGTTTGATAGAGGACCATGATATACAAGAGGTGAATAATTCACTTGAGTTTTTCAAGGATGAAGAGGATTCCGTTATACAAGAGATTGTGCAAGGTTTATCTAACCCTTTGCCTATTGTTTCCTCTCCTTTACCTCTTATTGGTTTGAATGTATGTGCTTCGAGAATATTGTTGAATGACTTTATTTCTTGATATCCTCCATTAGATATACTTGATTCTCATACTATGCAGGTTTTGGAACAAGAAACCGTGGAAGTACCCGACTTCTATATTCTTTATACACTTCCAAGTGTGGACAAGAATAAGTGTGGGGGAAGCTTTTATCGGTTAATAGCTTCATTTCTGTTTTATATTACTAATATTTGTGTGAAGCTAGTGTTTCCAAAACAGGTTCTATGGAAGGATCCTCAACTTTTTAGATTATTGGTGTATGGGGAATCGATCTTGCAAGTGGCCGACGACTTTAAACCAAGCATTTTGCATGGGAGGCAACCCATACGATGAGTATTTCTTGTCTTGTTTTTATCTTTTTCTTGTCTTGTATTTATTTTTTCTGATTTTTTGTCGCATATCATGTAGTATTTCCCACCTTGACTTTCTTTGGACGATTCAATTTACATTGAGGACAATATAAAGTTTAAGTGTTGGGGAGTGGTTAAGCATTTGCATTGCAAATTTTTCAAATTTTTCAACTTTTGTGTAAAATAGTGAATAAAAACTCCAACTTGTAGTTAGTTTAGAGTCACATAGTATACATGTCGCTAAGATTACATCGAGAATCTCATAAGAGTGACTGAACTTAGAGAGATGAGAGAACATGATCGGGTTTCTTAATTGTATGAGAGTTAAAGTTGGATTTAACCATGCCAGTGGCAAATGAGGTGCAGAATGAATTCGGTATTAGAGTTGTGGTCCCCTATAGTGGAAACTACCCATGTTACATAATGTGAGGCACCGACCTTCAAAAATATGTGCTTTTAGAGTGTGTGTCACCGTACGTAAATTCCGGGCAGAATGGTGAGCTGCCCAACCTCCCACCAATAGAAGCACTACTTTGATCTCTTGAGTGCTATTTTGTCAATCATGATGGTGACATCGAATTGCTAACTTACATACCACTTGTATTCTTGTTCTCAGTTAGCACCATCCACTTTATCTCTCTCTACACCAACAGGTCCATAGAAACACCATCATCATCAACAAGAGGAGCATCACAAATTCGAAGGAAAGTTGAAGACGTTCAAGGTTTACAAGCAACAGTATAGAAATGAGCAGATTTCAAATTCAAGTAAAGCAACAAGATAAGGAGCAGAATTTTAACAAGTTGAAGACTATTGTACAAGAGCGAAGATTATAAAGATGAGAGTTCGAGAAGTTTATGATATCGAGACATACAAGTTGTGAAGAATCAAGTGGTAAAGTACTTACACCATGGCCTTTGTACTTACATTTTTAATTTATTTTATCTTATTTGTATTTTATTTTCTCTTGTTTAAAAAAAAATAATAAAAAAAAAAAAACAAGAGAAAATTTTGTTAGGTGCATTATTAGTTTTATTATTTTGTTTTGTTTCGTTTTGTTTTCATTTTGTATTTGTTTTATTTTTCTTGTCTCATAAAAAAAAAAAAAAAGAGAGAGAGACAAAAAAAATTTGTTGTATCATATTTTGGTTCATTTTTAGTTTTGTATTCTTTCAATAAAGCCAATGGAAGAAGGAATATCTACAATGAAGTTTCAAGCAATAAGGATTTAGAGGAAAAGAGTTACATTGTCAAGATTCTACGAAGTTCAAGAGTTATCATCCACAGTTGAAGACTGTAGCGACTCTATATTTTGTCTTCAAATTATTAAATTTATCTAGGTTTAATTAGTAATAATTGTGATGCTATTAGTTCTTTATTCTCTGAAACCAACCATACGGTTGGGTAACTTTTGTGTAGTAGCTTTTTTATGCTGTTAGAATGTTAGATGCCTGTTTTTCTTGCTTGTGCGTGTACTTGTTAGTGTTATTTTAGCTTGAGATTATCTTAGGATTTCTTCAGCCAAACTCTTGAGCTTAGTCAGAATTCATAGACACGTGGTAAAGTCTCACTTTGACACCTAGGTTCAAGATGTTAGGGTATGTTTGGAATGACAAGAAAAGATATGATTAAACTCTAATACATGTCTATCAGATATGTTTTCTTCTCCATTCAACTTGGACAGTAGCAAGCGAGAGACACAAAATTCAGGTGAAAAGAAATACAATCAAAAAGAACCTAGAAAATTCGTACCCAACTCTGATTACATCTTGAGTGACTGAAATGGTGAGATTCATGTTCTAATCTACTGATTTCCATGGTGATTTGGAAGTAATTAAAGAAGGGTTTTTCTTTGTTCTTGATTAATGATTAAAGGTACGGTTTCAACCTTATTTCCCTTGCTCCGATCAATTGAACTCATATAATTTCTTCTCCAATGAATCAATCACTCTACTGATGTGAATTTTACTACCAAATTGAGCATGAAGAACCTAGGGTTTCATTAGGTTTGTTTTCAACTATGCCTGGTACTGAAGCATGATAGTATTGGAATTCGAAATAAGGGGGAGATTAGCGAATTTTGTGAATCTGTGGAGCATCAAAATCTTAGGGTTTTCTTTTGAAACCTTTTATGTTGTTGTTTTATTATCTTGTTTCTTAATCTCTTATTGCTGGTTCATGTTTAGAGTAGAAATCTTCTAGAGTTTGGAGTTAAGTGTGTTCTGATCTTATTAGTCACTGTA
The DNA here is from genome assembly GCA_023531295.1 of Papaver armeniacum. NCBI lineage: Eukaryota > Viridiplantae > Streptophyta > Magnoliopsida > Ranunculales > Papaveraceae > Papaver > Papaver armeniacum. Next base: position 34,250 of record JAJJWW010009958.1, read on the forward strand.
AATGTTAGACTCCATACGAGAATTATTTGGATTGAAACAAACCACATCATTTCAGAAGTTTCACATGTTGTCCTGCGACGTTTCGGCCTGATTCTAGACACTTTGGATATTGAACTGAATCATAGTTTATTTTCATGAAAACTTGGCTCTCTGCAAGTCATATCTACTGTAATATTTGGTACCTTTTTTTTTAATTTCATGTTGTGGGTTGCTTCTAACTTAGAATCTGTTGTTCAATGCTCAAAGCAGTGTGGTTTCCTGTGATTTTGATACATATCCAACTTGATCTAGCCTAGAACTTTTACTGATAAGTTTTAGGTGAATTTGAACAACTACTTCAGCGTGGTATTCTTTATTCCTGATACAATTATACGTTTTTGAATATGCCTACTTGTGTGTCATACATTTCACAATCCTGGCAGTTTTACTTTTAAGGGAATTTGATATTTGCAACTGGATTTAGCCTTAGTTCTTACGTAGGGCTTATAGTATATCGAACTACCAATTTTTAGAGATTTGTGTTGCTTGTTTTGGTGTTGAGTTAACTAAGCTGTGATAATTTAATGTTTACTATGAAATCTGAAATTTTCTGGTATCTGCGGTAAGTAGGCATCTTTAGGGTCGTTTACAAGTGTGCTAGAGATTGTTTTAGCTTTTGATGTCTTATCGAAGATTATAGAGGAGATTGTTATCTTCCTAATGAGCTATTGGTTGTTTGAATTGAATCAAAGATGAATGTTTTATACACCCTGAAACTTTAACCCTCGTGCTGTTTACCAGAGTGTTAAAGGTTGAAACTGAAGTGAGTTTTAACCACACTACATTGTGCAGGTTGTATTGTTTGAATAGGTGTCTCTGAATTCAGTTGGCGGATTGCGAAGTTCAAGGTTTGAGTTGTGAGTTGAGGTGGGAACTTACACTACTCTTTTGTAACCATAATGTCTCTTTACAAAATTACATTTGCTCGCTTAAAGAAACTCATGCATTGTTGGTTTTGAATCCTTAAAAACTCTGTTGATTCTTTGGCCGTTCCTTTACTTGGAAAGGACCTGAGATGTTTACTTGCGTGTATGAATGTTATGGGAAATAAGAATTTCCATTTTTGGTATATTGGATACTACTCCTTCATTTATAACTACTTTTATGCATTAGCTAGGTGGAGGCTGAATCACCATATTATTATCTAGGTGGAGGCTGAATCACCATATTATACATTGTTTGAAGAAGGAGATAGTTCCTTATACGTGATTGTTATGTGTGCGTTGATCTTCTTAAATGTTTGGAGTACATGTTGTTATTTCAGAGAGCTAAAAGTGTTATCAATATCTGGAAAATTTTGCATTGTCTAAAATTTATTTTTTTTATGTTTACTTTTGAGAAGTGTAAGTGCTTGCTGATCTTGTTTGGATCACTGTTTTCCATCTCTTTTAGTGGCAGGTAACTGTGATGTAAGTGTCGTTGATTTGGGCGAAGGGGAGATTAACGTTTGGGTCGAGTAAGGTGTGCCGGTGTGTGTATAGGGAGGTTTCTGCCGATAACTTTTTGGTAGGCAGTCCTGTGTGGGTGGATCTCGTGGATAATTTGCTTTTGCTTTTGCTTTTGCTTTTGCTTTTGCTTGCAAGTATGTATAGTGTGTATAAGTATCTATCACATAACACGTTGTTTGTAACTACGTAGAAATATTATGAATATGCAGTATGGTCTGTAGTCTCTTTTGAGTAGCTCTTGTAATGTTTGTACTTTTTGAAACACTATCTAATATAATGGAGTAGGTGTTAATTTCAAACAGGTTCAGTATTCACTTAGTTTTGAGAAAACTCTTCTCATTTTCTTAACCTAAATACCTCAGTTGTGTTATGTGTCCTTTTAGTTTTAGACAAATTAGCATAGTGACTGTGGTTTAGACGGATTAATACTTTGAGTTCTGGAATTATACTTTAATCATAAATTACTGAAAGTGGGGCGCTACAATGTTGGTATCAGAGCCCATTAGTAGATCTTATATGGGCGCTTAGTGAAGGTCATAATTTAAAAGACACTAAGTATTAAAATTATACTAGATATGGTGGTGTCTTTTTGTTGTTGTGGTATGTGAGTAATGTGCTTATACTATGTCTTGTAAGATTCTAGATATTAAGGTTATGTGTTTTTTGCGTGGGCAGAGTATGGCAGATAATACTGAGAACCAGAGACCGGAGCGGGGATCTGGTCAATAAATCGGGAGTAGTAATGTGGAGGTACTAATGAAGTCTATGGCAGAAATGAGACAACACCAACAATTATTGGAAGAAAGGCTTGGGATTACGCCTCCAAGACACAACTCAGGGGGTATAGGTTAGACATCAAACCAAGTGGATATGATTATGCCGGCACGAAATCAAAATCAACAGACAGCTACTCAATGATATTTAAAAGCTCGCTCCAGAGGAATTCAGTGGCAGCCCTCCGGATCCCGAGAAGACAGAAGAATGGTTACAAAATGCAGAACATGTTGTAGAGAATGTATCCAATGATAGAGGTACCTGGGTCAAGTTGGTTACCTACTGATTTCGAGGACCATCGCGAGTTTGGTGGAAGGCAGTAATGGAAGCGGAAGGTGGAACAATGACGTGGAATAGGTTTAAAGACTTGTTCACAGACAAGTATGTACCTGATGCGGCAAGAGATAGGAAATTCTACGAGTTCATGTCTTTAACGAAGGGTGGTATGTCCGTTAGCGCTTATAATGATAAATTTACAAGGTTGTCGCGTTAAGAAGCAGATTTGATAGCCATTGATGAGGCTAAAGCGAAGAAATTTATCAGGGGATTGGATCCCGAGATGCGAAAGCAACTCTCGTGTTTACGAATCAAGACTTATACTGATGCTTTGAACCGGTCCCTTTGGCTATCAGTGACAGGCTCCTTCCATCAGTGGTTAAGGGCTAACCTTATTCTTACTCGTGAAGAACATTTTTGGCGGGAAAACAGATTTTGAAAACTCGAGGTTTGCTGTTTTGAATTCGGAGGATTTTTAGAGATTAAATCGTTGCAGTCAATTGGAAGGAGCCTGTTACACTTAAACAGGGCCGGTAAGTCCATTAAAACCGGTAAACTTGGGTTACATCGACGGAGAATAGGAAACAGGGGAGTACGTGAAAATGAGGACTTTTCTGCATTAAACTCGAGCAGATTTGGTGAGATTTTCTTGCCGTATTTGTTTGAGAAAGAGCTGTCACGGTCAACAGAAGGTGGTAATTGCTTTAGATTCGATAATGAAGGGATGCATTTTTGGTTGGAACAAAACATGGAAAAAAATAAAAACCGGAGATACTCTGTTTTAATGAATGGTGTTATTTTTGGAAGCTGGCGAGTAGCTGCTGCGTGTTTAACCACACCAGAGTCGAGTAATCAACGTGCTTGGAAGGAATCAACGCAAGCAGAGGCGTGAAGGAGTTGAAAAAAGGAAATTATTCCCGTGACTATGAAGTAGAGAATACGAGCAATCAATGAAGATGATATGGAGTTTATTACGAAGATATTTGGGTGCTGTGACTATATAAAAAGGGTGTAAGGACTCACGGGAAGGGGATGGAGAGTTAGGGGGGCGAAACGGGGTGAGAAATCGAGTTGCGAGCTTGTCTCTGCTGCTTTGCCATTAAAGGAGAGAACGAAGAACTTTAGATTTGTAGGTGACAATCGTTCTTCAAGGTGTCAACGACAAAGCCACGTGGGTCGTAGTTAAGGAGACAATCGTTTTGGAACGATTGCAGCGACACATCATATATATCGTTCTCTGTAACGAGTTTGGTTTGTAACAAATATAATTGTTACAAACCCGGTTTTCAATATTCATTCCATTTTCACCTCTTGTAAACACTTTTTGAGCAATGAAAAATTATTCTGAGCGTGTTTCCAATATGCGGAGCTAGAACCCATCATTGGGACAACGGAGGAAGCAACTTTTCATGATTGTGGTAAATGAATTAATTCTTTATATGACTTTTTGCATAGATTTAATTGTTTTATGATTTCTATTAATTATACATTATTTTGTCCGATGTCGCATGCTTAGTTTAAATTACTTTTGATGCGTCATGCTTACGACTTCTGAGATAATGTTTTATGAAATTTATTTTTGGCAAGGAATTAGAGTCACAACTTCTTTTGTTTGAGCTATATTGTCTAGAGTTAATGGTGAACCACAAGAATATGAAAAGTAGTGAAATCTGCATCCTAGTGACTCTTCATCTTGTGACAATATTTGTATATATTTTTTTTATTTTATTTTATTTTTATTAATTCTTAAAATCAATCTCATCAAGTTCGAGTGAACGACAACTCTACAACCTTATTACTACAACATCATTGAAAATAACCATCAATTTTTGGCGCCGCCGACGCGGACTTGTTTATAGATTTGTTTTTAGGTTTTATTTCTATTTTTATTATTTTTGTTCTTTTTTACGCCTTTTGGTATTTCTTGTTTGTTTTGATTTGGGCTGAGCTAAAAAAAAAGGGAGAAAGCGCTGAAAAAAAAGCGAAGCCAAAGAAGGAAAGAAATGAGGAATCAAAAAGGAGTGAAGAAGAAGATTTTGTATATTATTTTATTTTATTTTTTAGAAAGCGTAATTAAGGTTTTTATTTTTGTAATATTTTTTTTTTTGGACATTTTTTTTTCTTTGGGACATTGAACATTGGACTTTATTTTTAAAACCCTAAAGAAGGGTTGGTTTAAATATAAAGCCGCACGAGGAAGGACAGCGATTCACGATCTTGTCTCGGCCCCTCGGGTTCGTACATGACATAGGAGTTGTCCCGAGTCGACCTCAGCGGTTCATCCCCGTCATCTGGAGCAGGAGGTAAGAATTCTAAACACCCGCGAATCCCACATCGGCGGGTTTCTTTGGATGATTTTGTATGCATATATGTTGAGGACCTGAAATCGGATTTAATTTTCTAGTAAAGGGCAAGGCCTGGCCATATCAAGATAAGGACTCGGATTTCATCACCGTTTCCTTATTGCCCGCCTAAGGAACACGTAACCTACGCGAACCTAAGCCTTAAAATTTGGACTAGAACGAGACCGATAGGGTAACGAGCTTAATAGGAAAATCGTTCGAAAAATATTGGTTACTCTATTGAGCATACTTTGAAGTTCATGATGGTTTCAGTAAGTTGAATGCGTGACTGCGCCGCCTTGTAATGCGATGAGGCCTTGGGTATCAAAGCTCCACGTAGCTTCCCTCACCTCTATTCATCTTACTTTGACTCGGATTGATTCCAGAGGGGTTTGGTCAGATTGTAACGAATTCCCTTTCGAAGGATTAGAAGCTGGTCTAGAAACAATCTAAGTGGAGCCATCATGCTTTTTGTTTGCTAGAAATCATTAGGTTTGTTGTGGTCGAGTCAGCCTTGTTTGTGTTTGTGTAGAATTCTCTTACAGTTAGGATGTCAAACTGGTATTAAAACAGCCAATACAATGATTATCCGACTGAGTTTCAAAATGGACGTTACTACTTTGACCATAGTGTGAATAGTGGTTGGGAACATCAGCCTTTTCAAGGTTATGGCTCATACCATGATGTGCCCAATTACTATCCACACACGCACGGGTCATACGAGCAAAATTCTTATGTTTCTCCTTTAGAAGAGTCTCTCAGGAAATTAGAGGAGACGAAACGTAAGTTAGCTAAGATGAATAACTTAGTTTATGACGAAAGGAAACTTTCTATAGAGGAATCCCTCAAGATGATAGCTGAGACGAATGAAATAATTGCTCGAAATAATCTTGATTTCCAATACAGTGTTTCCAATAATACCCTTAAAAATGAGTATAGTTATTTACATAATCAAGATGACGAGGATAAAATTGGTAACACTACTTGTTTAGATGAGGTTCAACCATTTTCATGTTATTATAGTGATGATCATGATGTGGAAAGTGTTGATGAAGAATCGAAATATGTAGGCATAGTGATCGGGAATTTGTTACTCCGATTGAACTTTATAATGATAGTCTATTTCGGTTCAAATCCCAATAATTTTAATGATTATTCACCTATTCAAAAGGATGAGGATTTGACTAGATATGCCACCGTTTTAGACGATGTAGTTCATGATCCTTTAGCCTACAATATGTTGGATAATCCATTATTTGATGTGCCTATAAGTGAATCAGAGGAAGTAACTATGATTAACACCTTAGTTAACAAGCCTTTAATAGAAACTTTCGTGATAATCCTTTATATGATTGTGATGATGGTTTAGAGGAAAGAGTTTACCACGAGAATCATTTGTTTTAGAGTCTAGTGATTTAGAAACACTAGTCTTAGAAGACGATAAACTCGTAGAGATGAGTAAGGATGCATTACACGATAATAACTTAGAAGAATCAATTGACCATTTTAGGATTCGATGTTCTAGAAATTAGGGAAATTGTGACTAGTCTATCTAGAGACACTAAAAACTCTAAGTTTGGGGGTGATTATCACTCTCCTAGTGCCTTACCTTTAACTCTCGAGAAAGTCCCCTCACTTAGTAATCTTTGGACATCCGTGCCTCAACCATTTTACAAGATTATCTTCATACACTTTTTCTGAACCTAGTTGTGTCCATAAAGAAGTTCGGTTGTTAGAAACCCATCCTCTGGTTGATGTGGTTAACCAGTGTGATACCACAATTGACTTTGTTTTCCCACCAAAAACCTTCCTTCCAATTGTGGGAACATATAAGTTTTGGATGTGTCAATTATTAAGTTTTGAGACTAAACCTAATTACTTTAGGATATTAGGGTCGACACATTTTCTTAAGGAAGACCACCAATCTTATTGTGGTCGGTTTGTGTAAGTCAAAGCGATTGACTTAGAGGATCCTCAATTATTCGAGTTATTATTATGTGCTTCTAAGTTTTTATTTGAGTTTTCAGGACTCAAGAACACGAACATTCGGATCTAACTCTTGAAGAAACACAACCCATGAAAATTTGTTATCTAGACCCTTTTATAAAGCTTCGAACCCGAACCACAACTAGATGTAGTTGTCTTAAAAATAAATAAGGGTGTGTTGGATATCTTCATGGTCTATTGCGAGTCTCCTCTTCTTGTGGTTAGCACTTTTTGATCCGAGATGACCCCATGATTATTTAAATTGCTTGCTTTATGATTCTTCGAGGTGACTAATCTCTTCCAATGTCTGGCTGAAGACTTTCAACTTAGCACTTCTTGGGAGGTAACCCAATATTCTTGCGACACGGTAATATCTTTCCTTATCTCTTTTCTTCAAGTGGTAACGGTTTCTCCTTGTTCATGTTTTTAATTTCATCTTTAGAACATTGAGGACAATGTTAGATTTAAGTTTGGGGGTATGGAAGAAACTTTTTAGTTGTAATAAATAAACTCCAGAGACTAGAAATTTATGCTTATTAAGGTTGGCACTAACTAATCTAAGTGGATGGGAACATCTTGGTTGTAGGAGTTGAGGAACCAATCTGATTAGATGGAAACATCTAAAGAGTCTATTCATAAAAGCACGAGCTCGAGGTGTTAGAAAAGAAAACATGGTAGTTTCGCCATATTCTCGTGATGGAAACATCGAAAGAATCCTGATCACTTTTGTTTCTTTTTCTTTTTACCATTGCTAGGGTGAAATAGAGTGACTGAGATACCCAATAAAAAAAAAATTGAGACCAAACCATTAGACCAAGGAATAAATTCAATAAAGTCGACCACTTGGTACCCTTGTATATGCCGGTGAGTTGACCTAGAGTTAGGATTATCGACCCTTTGGCTCCCTTGTATATGCCGGTTGTGTTGATATTAGTCCGGAACTAGTATCTCGATCCATTAGGATAGGTTCACCTTAGTCAACATCATCCACGTTTTCTACATCCATCTTCTTAATCTATCCATGTGATTGGTTGACTCAGGTTTATGATGTCCGGAAACTATCCGAGTAGAGCTCTGTCACTTATATGAATTTTAGTATGCTTGAGTGCAAACTCGTATGCAACAATGGAATTTCGCATCGGGGTACTTCCTCCCGTAGTCAATAAGTATGCCAACCAAGGAGATTCTTTAGTGCTTTCCAAGGTTACTGCGTAGATAGCTAAGTGCAGGTAAAGGTTTTGTGGGTACACCTGCGGTAAACCCTCAGGAGACAACACTCCGCCACTAGGGCCACCTAGGGGTTCAAATGATTTTTATCTTCTAGAATAAATTTGCTCGAGGACTAGCAAATAATAAGTTTGGGGGTATTTGATAGACACATTTTTGTATCTAATTTGATCTCAATACTATATATTGTCATTTTCGATTTTGTACTAATTTTGGTATTTTATGTGTTTGTAGGCATTTTTGGGAAATAAACATTTTTGGAAAATTCGGCTCGGAAAGTTGATTTTGGCACCCGGAGGACACTTGCTATTCGGACTCCCACTTTGGATAAGGGGTACCTCAATTTATAAGGGGCACCTCAATTGGACACCTGCTATTTACACCCCAGCAGTGGTTAAGGGCTAACCTTCTTCTTACTCGTGAAGAACATTTTTGGCGGGAAATCAGATTTTGAAAACTCGAGGTTTCTTTGTTTTGAATCGGAGGATTTCTAGAGAGATTAAATCGTTGCGATCAACCGGAATGAGCACGTTACACTTAAACAGGTAGGTAAGTCCATTAAAACCGGTAAACTTGGGTTACATCGACGGAGAATAGGAAAAGGAGTACGTGAAAATGAGGACTTTTTTCGCATTAAACTCGAGCGAGATTTGGTGAGATTTTCTTGCCGTATTTGTTTGAGAACAAGTACATCACGGTCAACGAAGGTGGTAATTGCTTTAGATTCGATAATGAAGGGATTCATTTTTGGTTGGAACAAAACAGGGAAGAAAATAAAAACCGGAGATACTCTGTTTTAATGAATGGTGTTATTTTTGGAAGCTGGCGAGTAGCTGCTGCGTGTTTAACCACACCAGAGTCGAGTAATCAACGTGCTTGGAAGGAATCAACGCAAGCAGAGGCGTGAATGAGTTGAAAAAAGGAAATTATTCCCGTGACTATGAAGTAGAGAATACGAGTAATCAATGAAGATGATATGGAGTTTATTACGAAGATATTTGGGTCTTTGTGACTATATAAAGGGTGTAAGGACTCACGGGAAGGGGGATGGAGAGTTAGGGGAACGAAACGGGGTGAGAAATCGAGTTGCGAGAGCTTATCATGTGCTGCTGCCATTAAAGGAGAGAACGAAGAACTTTAGACATCGTAGGTGACGATCGTTCAATGATGTCAACGACAAAGCCCCGTGGGTCGTAGTTAAGGAGACGATCGTTTTGGAACGAGTGCGGCGACACATCATATATATCGTTCTCATAACAGTTTGGTTTGTAACAAATATAATTGTTACAAACAGGTTTCAATATTCATTCCATTTTCACCTCTTGTAAACACTTTTGAGCAATGAAAAATTATTCGAGCGTGTTTCCAATATGCGGAACTAGAACCCATCATTTGCAGGACAATGGAGAAACAATTTTTCATGATTGTGGTAAATGAATTAATTCTTTATATGACTTTTTGCATAGATTTAATTGTTTTATGATTTCTATTAATTATCATTATTATTTTGTCGATGTCGCATGCTTAGTTTAAATTACTTTTGATGCGTCATGCTTACGACTTTGGAGATAATGTTTTATGAAATTTATTTTTTGCAAGGAATTAGAGTCACAACTTCTTTTGTTTGAGCTATATTGTCTAGATTCTTGATTGAACCACAAGAATATGAAAAGTAGTGAAATCCTGCGTCCTAGTGACTCTTCATCTTGTGACAATATTTGTATATATTTTTCTTTTATTTTCTTTTATTAATTCTTAAAATCAATCTCATCAAGTTCGAGTGAACGACGACTCTACAACCTTATTACTACAATATCATTGAAAATAACCATCAAGTGGGGTCATCTTAAGAGAGAGTGCCCAAAGAAACCATCAGGAGGATTAGCCCAACAAGGAACGGTATATGCAATGGAGCCAGAATAACTTCTAATCCAGAAACATCAGAAGAGAGTCAGGTATTTTATACTATGGTGGAAGGGGATGGTTCAGCGACCGATCAAGTGGTTGAAGGTAAAATGTTATTATACAATCATCTAGTTCATGTGTTGATAGACACAGGTTCTACTCAATCATTCATTAATTTAAGCATAGCAATTGAGTTGGAGCTAGACGTGGTATGTAACCACCAAACTTTAACCTTGGCTACACCACTAGGGAGAAAAACCTTTTCTTTCCGAGTTTGCCAGAAAAGTGTGATGATGGTTAATGACCAAGAATTGCTTGCAGATCTGGTAGTGTTAGAAATGCGAGGTTTTGATGTCATTCTAGGTATGGATTGGTTAGCTAAGTATCATGCTAGTGTGGATTGTTTTTCAAAAGTAGTTACTTTTCATATGCACAGTAAACCTCCCGTTTACATTTGTGGGTGCCATAAAGCCGCATAGTCATTTGAAGCGAAAAAGGTTTGGTGGTGAAAATGGGTTTGGTTTGTTAGCTAGTGTCACTGAAACTTCGGTATCAGTGGAGTCAATTCCTTTGGAGTGTGATTTTAAGGATGTGTTTCGGATGTTCTTCCGGGGTTACCACCAAAAAGAGATATAGATTTTAGTATTGATTTCTTGCTGGGCTGCTCCAATTTGAAAAGTCCTTACCGTATGGCTCCGTTTGAAAAGAAAGAGTTGAAGTCGCAGATAGGCAATTAATGGGATTAGGATTTATTCAACCTAGCTTTTCTCCTTGGGGTGCTCTGTTTTGTTTGTGAAAAAGAAAGATGATACGTTTAGGTTTAGGTGTTGATTATAGGAATTGAATAAAGTCACTATCGGAACAAGTATCCACTACCAAGGATTGATGATCTGTTCGATCAATTGAAAGACGCTGAATTTTTCACTAAGATTGATCTTAGGTCAGGTTATCATCAGATGAGAATCAAGGAGAGTGACATTCCAAAAACAGCATTTAGGACAGCGTTAGGACACTATGAATATCTCGTTATGCCTTTTGGTTTGACGAATGCTCCAGCGGCATTTATGGATTTGATGCATAGAGTACTTTGGCGTTATTTGAATGAATGTGTGATTATGTTTATTGATGATATTCTGATTTACTTGAAGACTCGTGAAGACCATGAAGTACACTTGCGGAATGTTCTTCAAACTTTACATGAAAATCAGCTTTATGCAAAGTTCAGTAAATGTGAGTTTTGGTTAAATGAAGTGAAATTTCATGGTCATGTCGTTTCAAGTGGGGGAATTGCAGTAGATCCTTTGATAGTGTTTTGAGTTGGCAGCAACCAAGGACAATTTCAAAAATCCGAAGTTTCTTAGGGCTAGCAGGTTATTATCGTGCAGGGTTTTTCTGGTATTGCTTCTCCTTTGAGTCGGTTGACACATAAAGGGGTTAAATTCGAACGGTTAGCTGAGTGTGAGTCTGCCTTCCAAGAGTTGAAGAATCGTTTAACTTCGTCACCGGTGTTGACAGTATCGAGTCCGGGGGAAGTTTATGACGTGTATACAGACGCATCTTCTGTTGGTCTTGGGTGTGTATTAATGCAGAATAGACAAGTCATTGCCTATGCTTCCAGGAAATTGAAGATTCATGAGAAAAATTATCCTACGCATGATCTAGAGCTGGCGGCGGTTGTGTTTGCTTTGAAGATTTGGAGGCACTATTTATATGGAGAGAAATTCAGGTTATATTCTGATCATAAGAGTCTACAGTATTTGTTCTCACAAAGGGATTTGAATATGAGACAAAGGCGCCGGGTGAGTACATGAAAGACTACGAATTTACCTTGTTGTATCATCCGGGTAAGGCAAATGTGGTGGCTGACGCTCTTAGTCGTAAGAAGGAAGGGATTTTGGCACACATGTTGGTTTTGGAATGGATGTTGTTGGGTGAGGCAATAGATTATACATTTCAAGGATCATAAGATGATGGTGTTTGCACAAGTTATTTAGCTCAAATGACAGTACAATCTACCTTGATTCAGATGATAGCCAAGGTTCAAGTTGAAAGTCAAGACTTTGTAAAATATTTAGACATGGCTAATGATAAAGACAACAATGACTGGAAGCTACATTCTGATGATACACTTCATTTCAGGAATCGTTTATGGGTCTTGAGGAATGCGGGTTTAGAGCGAGGAGGAGATATTAAATGAAGCACATCGATCTCATTACACTATACACCCATGGGGCACTAAGATGTACCGAAATCTAAAAAGAAACTTTTGGTGGCCGGAATGAAGAAGTCTATTCTTTGAGTTTGTAAAGAAATGCTTGATATGTCAACAAGTAAAAGTGAAAACAAGTTACAGGGGTCTTCTTCAACCTTTACCTATTAGGATTGGAAGTGGGAACATATTACAATGGATTTTGTTACTGGGTTACCTAGAACTAGTGATGGTATGGATTCCATATGGGTTGTGGTGGACAGATTAACAAAGTCGGCTCATTTTGTACCGGTCAAGACTACTTACTCAGTAGACAAGCTAGCACATATGTATGTTTCCGAGATTGTTCGGTTACACGGTATTCCGTTATCTATCATATCGAGAAAAAGGTACTCGGTTTACATCTGATTTGTGGAGGGGTCTTCATAAAGCGTTTGATATTAATGTTACTCTCAGTTCAGCTTTTCATCCCCAGTCAGATGGGCAATCAGAACGGGTCATTAGAATACTTGAGGATATGCTTAGGGCATGTGTACTGGAGTTTCAAGGTAGATGGAAGAGTCATTTGCCGTTAGCTGAGTTTGCATACAACAATAGCTATCAGGCAAGCATTGGTATGGCACCGTTTGAGGCATTATATGGGCGACCGTGTAGATCACCAATTTGTTGGACAGAGGTTGGAGACAGTTTGTTGACTGGACCAACAATAATCACGGAGACCACAGAGAACATAAGAATCATTAAAGAACATCTTCGGGCAGCTCAGAGTAGACAGAAAAGTTATGCAGATCATAGACGACGTCCACTACAGTTTAAATTGGGAAATTTGTACTGTTACGAGTATCTCCAAAGAAGGGTGTTACTAGATTTGGTTTGAAAGGAAAACTCGCACCAAGATTTATTGGTCCATTTGAGGTTGTTGAGAGGATTGGGGAAGTAGCTTACAGGCTTGCATTACCAGCAAGTATGGGTCAGATTCATGATGTTTTTCATGTGTCAATGTTGCGTGACTACGAATCGGATCCTTCTCATGTTTTGGATTGGCAGTCTTTACCATTAGAAGATAATGGTTCTTATAAGGAAGGGCTGATAGAGATTCTAGACCATAAAGAGAAGGTTTTGAGAAACAAAATCATCTCATTGGTGAAAGTACGATGGATTCATCATAATACAGAGGAAGCTACTTGGAAAAAGAATCCGACATAAAGGCTCAGTACCCCGAGTTGTTCTCTTGAGGTATGTTAGCTTTCTTTTCGAGGACGAAAAGTTCCGTTAGGTGAGGTGATTGTAGCGACTCTATATTTTATCTTCAAATTATTAAATTTATCTAGGTTTAATTAGTAATAATTGTGATGCTATTAGTTCTTTATTCTCTGAAACCAACCATAAGGTTGGGTAACTTTTGTGTAGTAGCATTTTTATCCTGTTAGAATGTTAGATGCCTGTTTTTCTTGCTTGTGCGTGTACTTTTTGGTGTTATTTTAGCTTGAGATTATCTTAGGATTTCGTCAGACAAACTCTTGAGCTTAGCCAGAATTCATAGACACGTGGTAAATGATAGGTGTAGAATACACCCTATTTACTATCTATTGTTTATGCTTTCTCTGCTATGTTTTCTTGTAAATTATGTATTTTACGTGTGTTTTTGAGTATTAGGTACTCTGGAGTCATACGGAGAAAAAGAAGAAGAAATCATCCAATTTGAGCAAAAAAGGCGTAATTGCCATTTCTCTGGAGAACACTATTTGGAGCCTAGCCAAGGTTAAGGGGCAACTCTGTTTTGGAGAAGTATTAAAGACAGCCAGCGCACGGTTAAGGGATAGCCTGTGTTGTGTTTATAAGGAAATGTTAAAAGAACAGGTAACACCCAGATCCGAGCCCATAGTAATACCAGATCCAGGACCCAACTCTTATATCCTAACCCTACATCTCGAGAGTTTCTCATTTCTCTCAACCATTATTCACCGAATGAGAGGAAGAAAGAAAAGTTGCATTTGTTGATGATCTTCTTTGTTGACATCGAGAGCCAGAGATCGAGAAATTGAGATGATGATTCATAATAATGAAAGAGATCAGGTTGAGATCGAGACTGAATTCAAGAAAAATCGAGTAGAAACCAGTTCGTGGTTGTGTGAAACTTATATAAATTGATTCATGGATGTAAATGGTCGAAATTGCAGACACGGGGAATTAGAGTTTGTTGATAGTGAGATTCAGAAGGAGATGGGTGTTGTCTCGATGGTGCTGATTCAAAGAAGATGGAGTCAGCTGATGATTGAAGTGAAATTAGGATTCGAGTTGATAATGAATGAATTGTTCAAATCAAGAGAGGGTATGTGGTTTGATAAGTGATTGAACATGAAGAGCGATGATGAATTCCGATGGGTTTCTGCTACTGACGTATATGAATCAGATCGAGAACTCAATGGAATATTGGATTGATTCTGGTAGGTGAAGAAATGGAATCTGGGTTTGATTTAATGGTGATTAAATGGGGTTTGTTGTTGATTTTGGAAATGGGTTTGCTGTGACGATGGAAGAGAAATTGATGTTAGGGTTTTCTGTGGTGAAGGATTTGAACCAAGAATGATGCTGGCGATGTTGTTGAATTTGGGTGTTGGTATACGTAATTCATGGAGGTGGTTGAATGATGGGTTCGGTTAGATTGTCAAGATAAGAAGGAAGATGTAGCTGATGTTGTTTGCTAGAAACCTCAGAAACTCATGGACTGAACTGAGTATCACAACTACAAGAATGATGATGTTATCGATATGTAGCTGTGGATGGAATTAAAATCAAGTTCTATAGAGAGATGGGGTTTGTTAGTTGTTCTTAATGTGTGAAGAAAGAAGATGGTGTCGATGCCATGGAGATATGGGTGGCGTCTGAGGTTCAAGAAATCAGAGAATTAGGGATGTTGTTGATGTCATGATTGGGGTTTGCTGGTGGTGGATTGAAGGAATTGATAGAGATTGAGAGTGGGTTTGGTTCCAGAGAGCGTCTACTTCCATTGATCGGTGGTGACAAATAAGGGGCTGATCATGCAGTATGAAGTTGATCCTGTATGATGTTGTTGAACTCTCAAATAGATGTATGTTAGGTTCTTAACAGGTGAAGGAAGGAAGGCTTGAAATTGGCCGGGAATCAGCCAGAAACAGGGGAGGTTCTGCTGAAATTGCTACTCGACTGAGTTAACTCAGTACTGGCCGATGAGCCGATTCAACCCAATCCAGTTAGACCAATCAGCCGAGTTAGAAGCTGACTCGGTGTCTGATTTCACTTCCCCTTGACTTGTTGACTAACTGTTGACCCTCTTGACCGTTAATTTGGACGGTGTCAGTAACGGAATATTCCGTCGACGGAGAAGAAGATTTCAGTGATCGGCAGGCAACTTTCTGGCCGATTTCCGGTGAACCGAGAACTTTTCAGGCGACCCTAAAATTACATAATTTTGTGTGAACTTCTCTCATGGGTGTGAAGACTTGGGTTTGGAATTGGATGAAGAATTGGGCTTGAATTTGGAAAGAGAGGATGGAAGATTTAAGAAAGACTTGGATTGGAAGTTGAGCTACAAAGGGAAAGGGATCCTATTCCTAAGAGGATTGCAAGCAAATTGAAGCCTATAAATAGAGAGAAGTTCTCTACTTTTCTATACAACTTCTACACACCCTCTACACACACAACACTTCTCTTTTCTTTATTCTTTGTGTGAACTCCTTAGCATGAGTAGCTAATTTTATTATTGATTGAGGATGAATTCCTAGTTCTTAACATATGATTTGAGTTTTGTTTTCAATTCTATCTTGAAGTTTTTCACATGATTATCGTTTGTTTTTACTAATAGGAATGTTTATACATTCATGGTTGATTGATAGATTATTTAGAGTGCACGCTAAATTGATTTGTTAATTGATCTAAATCTAGTGAAAGTTAGGGGATAAGTAATCGTTTCTTGACTCTTTACATAAGTAGCAAACACGAGACCTTGCGGAGGGATTCCGTGGAGCAATTGTGTGTGAAAACAACGTTAGCAATAGACCTTGATCTAAGAGTCTAACTACTATTATCAACCTAATAAGTTCATAAATATTAATGCGTTTATTTAAATTACATCTTGAGTGATCTACTACTAGGTGGTTTGGTAAATAGAATCCGGTAGTCGAGAACTTCCATATCCCGTGATACTGAGGATTTAGGGGTTTTAGCACCGATCTATTTGCTTTACCTTCGGTTGGTGATAATCTGTGACTAATAAAAAGTGGAAAAGAACATAACTTGAATCATTGTTTTGCAACGAAGAAGGATTCCTTGATCTTGTCTCTCTTATTGATTTCAACTTTATCTTTGAATTGCTTTGTTTATTTTCTTTTGCTTTATAAACCCCCCTCTTTGTGACAATTAAACAATTAAAAACTCTTGCTCCTCGTGGGAACGAACTTGACTACACTATATTACTTGTTAATTAAGTGGAAAAATATTAATTAATTTGTTGTGGTTACGACATGCATCAAATTTTGGCGCCGCTGCCGGGGAGCAGCGAATGATTTTAGTTGTTTTTATTTTTATTTTTGGTTTATTCTTGCTTTGTTGGATTCTATATCGTATCTAACTTAGCTTTTGAGAATCTTATTTCAGGTACCAGTTTTCCATGTATGGTGGACAAGAGCAAGCATATTACAACAATCAATACGGTTTTCAACCTCAACATTATGGCAACTTCCAACCATCATTAGGATACAGACTTTATGGATATTCTCATACAGATCAACAACCTTATGACGGGTATGTAAGTGAACAATCACTAGGACAGGAGGATAGTTATGCTTCTAAATCTATGCGAGATCTCCTTGGTGTAAGGCAACCTAGTTTGAGGGAACTTGAGAAAAGGTTCTATCAATTAATTGATGAAGGCCTAGCATCAGATGAAGAAATTCTTGAAGCTAAAAGATCTTTAAGAATGGAGCGTGAAAAACATTATTATATGGGTTACGATGATGATTTTGAACCTTATGAAAATTATTGTAACAAGGATAAATTTATTTCAACTCCGGATCATAATAACGATCCTTCGCCTATTCAAAATGAGGAGATTGGGTGTGACTTACCTATTGTTATAAACGGTATACCACCCTCACAAGAAGATCTTACAATCTATACCGATGAAAATAATTTTAGCGAATGGCCCGATTCCGATGATGAAAATGTTGAAGAGATGATGCTCGATAATGAAACCAAATTGATTGATTTCGTGGAAGACCCAATTGAACTTGCCAAAGATTTTAATGATACCGAGACTTTGGTAAAGGTAGAAAATAACGACGAATGGTTGCAAGATTTGATAGAGGACCACGATATACAAGAGGTAAGTAATTCACATGAATTCTCTAAGTATGAAGAGGGTTTCGTAAAACAAGAGATTGTGCAAGGTTTGTCTAACCCTTTGCATATTGATTCTTCTCCTTTACCTCTTATTGGTTTGAATGTATGTGCTTCGAAAGTATTTTTGGATGACTTTGTTTCTCGATATCCACCATTAGAAACACTTGATTCTAACACTATGCAGGTTTGCCAAGAGGAATACATGGAAATTCCCAAATTCTATGTTCTTTATACACTTCCGAGTGTGTACAAGAATAAGTGTGGGGGAAACTTCTATCAAGCGAAAACATCATTATTATTTTCTTGTGCTAACATTTGTATGGAGTTATTGTTTACAAAACAGGTACTATGGGTGGATCCCCAAATTTTCAGATTGTTAGTATATGGGGAGTGAATCATGCAAGAGCTAAGTCGGGCCGTCGACTTTAAAACAAGCGCTTAATGGGAGGCAACCCATAGGTTTTGTATTTCTTATTATTTTGCTTTTTGTTATTTCTTTTTCTTGTTCCATATCATGTTAAAATTTCCCACCTTGACTTTACTAGGAGGATTCAATTACATTGAGGACAATGTAAGGATTAAGTGTGGGGGAGTGGTTAAGAATATATTTAAAAAAAAAAAAAAAAATACATAAAAGCTCCAACTTGTAGAGATTTTAGAGTCACTAACATACTTCTAGGTATGTTTACATAGAGATTCTGACCGACATAACTGAACTTGGAAGTGTTATGGAACTACGTTTGGATTTCTTACTTATTAGAGTGTTAAATAATGGATTTAATCATGTCGGTGATGCAAATTAGGAGCAGGGAGAAATGCATTATTAGAGTTGCTGATCAATTATTAGTGGAGACTACCCGTATTTATATCATGTGAGGCACCGACCAAATATTCTTTGTAGCTGACTAAAGAGCTTTCTTTTGAGTGTGTGTCACCGTACGTTAATTCGGGTAGAATGGTGAGCTACCCAACCTCCCACCAATAGAAGCACTACTCTTTGATCTCTTGAGTGCTAATTTTGTCAATCATGAGGGTGACGTCTATAGATGAAAGCCTCCTTCTTGTAGTTCGATTTGCAGTTAGCACCATTCTCTCCACAACAACGGTTCCATAGAAACACCATCATCATCAACAAGGAGCGACATCAAAATTTACTAGGAAAGTTGGAAAAGTTCAAGGTTTACAAGCAACAAAACGAGAAAAGAGCAAATTTCAAATTCAAGTAAAGCAACATACAAAGACCAGATTTTTACATATATGTTGACGACTTACAATACAATGAGGTAATTCTATATCCAAGTATGAAGACTTATTTACGAGAGCAAAGAAAAATCAAAAGGTGAGAATTATTGAAGTTTATGATTTTGAGACGATACAAGTTGTGAAGAATTAAGCGGTAAAATACTTCTCCCACGGCCACGGTTTGTTTTATTTTCACTTTGTTTTGTATTTTATTTCTCTTGTCTTCATATTAAAAAAATAAAAAATAAAATAAAAAATAATAATAAAAAAGAAAAAATGAGACAAGAGAAAAATTTATCATTGTTTTTGTTTTTATTTTTATTTAATAAGCCGTGGGGAAGGAAAATCTATAAGGAAGTTTCAAGCGACAAGGATTTTGAAGAAAAAGGTTACAAATTGTCAAGGAATTACGAAATTCAAGAGTTTGTCATTAATAGTTGAAGCCGAAGACGAAGACCAAGAAGATAAAGACGAGGAGCGGAAGACGTTTTTATTGGATGCAGTGAGAGTGGTGTTATCATAATTGGCGATCGGATGTGAAGGTGAGTAAGTAATCTCATCCTCGATAATAGTGGTTGATTTCCTTTCTTAGAGATCGTCGAGAAAAATGGTTTTTCAAAATGTTAAAAGATGTGGGTTTTTAAAATATTTCGGAAGTTGTCCTTCCCACCATTCAACGTGTTGCGAGAATTCTCTTTTCATTCCTACCGCACACATGTGAGACCCATAAAAAGCCGTTTTTTTGAGTGCAATTATCATAAAATCCTTTTTGGTGAGGCAGAAGTCGAGGCGAAATGCTTATTGATCGCTTCTCAAACACGCGTTCTCTCATTATGGTTTGATTATTTCTCACTCAACATTTAAGAATAAGAGTATGTTCTTTAGTATTTCTAACTTCTTATTACTAGCATGCAGAAACTCTATGTCCTCATAGCTCTTTGGATGCTTGGGACGCTGGAAAGCTTTGAAGTTGTAAGTTTTAATTTGATTTGCACGAGGACTAGCAAAGTCTAAGTGTGGGGGAATTTGATAGGTTTAGAATACACCCTATTTACTATCTCTGCTATGTTTTCTTGTAAATTATGTATTTTACGTGTGTTTTTTGAGTATTAGGTACTCTGGAGTCATACGGAGAAAAAGAAGAATAAATCATCCAATTTGAGCAAAAAGAGCGTAATTGCCATTTCTCTGGAGAACACTATTTGGAGCCTAGCTAAGGTTAAGGGGAAACTATGTTTTGGAGAAGTATTAAAGACAAGTGCACGGTTAAGGGATAGCCTGTGTTGTGTTTATAAGGAAATGTTAAAAGAACAGGGTAACACCCAGATCCGGCCCATAGTAATACCCAGATCCGGACCCAACTCTTATATCCTAACCCTACATCTCGAGAGTTTCTCATTTCTCTCAACCATTATTCACATGAATGAGAGGAAGAAAGAAAAGTTGCGCAAGCAGCTGTTGATGCTGCTGTTGACATCGAGAGCCAGAGATCGAGAAATTAAGATGATGATTCATAATAATGAAAGAGACCAGGTTGAGATCGAGACTGAATTCAAGAGAAATCGAGTAGAAACCAGTTCGTGGTTGTGTGAAACTTATAGAAATTGATTCATGGATGTAAATGGTCGAAATTGCAGACACGGGGAATTAGAGTTTGTTGATAGTGAGATTCAGAAGGAGATGGGTGTTGTCTCGATGGTGCTGATTCAAAGAAGATGGAGTCAGCTGATGATTGAAGTGAAATTAGGATTCGAATTGAGAATGAATGAATTGTTCAAATCAAGAGAGGGTATGTGGTTTGATAAGTGATTGAACATGAAGAGCGATGATGAATTCCGATGGGTTTCTGCTACTGACGTATATGAATCAGATCTAGAACTCAATGGAATATTGGATTGAGTCTGGTAGGTGAAGAAATGGAATCTGGGTTTGATTTAATGGTGATTAAATGGGGTTTGTTGTTGATTTTGGAAATGGGTTTGCTGAGACGATGGAAGAGAAATTGATGTTAGGGTTTTCTGTGGTGAAGGATTTGAACCAAGAATGATGCTGGCGATGTTGTTGAATTTGGGTGTTGGTATACGTAATTCATGGAGGTGGTTGAATGATGGGTTCGTTTAGATTGTCAAGATAAGAAGGAAGATGTAGCTGATGTTGTTTGCTAGAAACCTCAGAAACTCATGGACTGAACTGAGTATCACAACTACAAGAATGATGATGTTATCGATATGCAGCTGTGGATGGAATTAAAATCAAGTTCTATAAAGAGATGGGGTTTGTTAGTTGTTCTTAATGTGTGAAGAAAGAAGATGGTGTCGATGCCATGGAGATATGGGTGGCGTCTGAGGTTCAAGAAATCAGAGAATTAGGGATGTTGTTGATGTCGTGATTGGGGTTTGCCGATGGTGGATTGAAGGAATTGATAGAGATTGAGAGTGGGTTTGGTTCCAGAGAGCGTCTACTGCCATTGATTGGTGGTGACAAATAAGGGGCTGATGATGCAGTATGAAGTTGAACATGTATGATGTTGTTGAACTCTCAAATAGATGTATGTTAGGTTCTTAACAGGTGAAGAAAGGAAGGCCTGAAATTGGCCGGGAATCAGCCAGAAACAGGGGAGGTTCTGCTGAAATTGCTACTCGGCGAGTTAACTCAGTGGCCGATGTGAGCGATTCAACCCAATCCGATTAGACCAATCAGCCGAGTTAGAAGCTGACTCGGTGTCTGATTTCACTTCCCCTTGACTTGTTGACTAACTGTTGACCCTCTTGACCGTTAATTTGGACGGTGTCAGTAACGGAATATTCCGTCGACGGAGAAGAAGATTCCAGTGATCGGCAGGCAACTTTCTGGCCGATTTCCGGTGAACCGAGAACTTTTCAGGCGACCCTAAAATTACATAATTTTGTGTGAACTTCTCTCATGGGTGTGAAGACTTGGGTTTGGAATTGGATGAAGAATTGGGCTTGAATTTGGAAAGAGAGGATGGAAGATTTGAGAAAGACTTGGATTGGAAGTTGATCTACAAAGGGAAAGGGATTCTATTCCTAAGAGGATTGCAAGCAAATTGAAGCCTATAAATAGAGAGAAGTTCTCTACTTTTCTATACAACTTCTACACACCCTCTACACACACAACACTTCTCTTTTCTTTATTCTTTGTGTGAACTCCTTAGCATGAGTAGCTAATTTTATTATTGATTGAGGATGAATTCCTAGTTCTTAACATATGATTTGAGTTTTGTTTTCAATTCTATCTTGAAATTTTTCACATGATTATCGTTTGTTTTTACTAATAGGAATGTTTATACATTCATGGTTGATTGATAGATTATTTAGAGTACACGCTAAATTGATTTGTTAATTGATCTAAATCTAGTGAAATTTAGGGGATAAGTAATCGTTTCTTGACTCTTTACATAAGTAGCAAACACGAGTACTTGCGGAGGGATTCCGTGGAGCAATTGTGTGTGAAAACAACGTTAGCAATAGACCTTGATCTAAGAGTCTAACTACTATTATCAACCTAATAAGTTCAAAAATCTTAATGCGTTTATTTAAATTACATCTTGAGTGATCTACTACTAGGTGGTTTGGTAAATAGAATCTGGTAGTCGAGAACTTCCGTATCCGGTGATACAAGGGATTTAGGGGTTTAGCACTGATCTAGTTGCTTTACCTTCGGTTGGTGATAATCTATGACTAATAAAATTGGAAAAGAACATAACTTGAATCATTGTTTTGCAACGAAGAAGGATTCCTTGATCTTGTCTCTCTTATTGATTTCAACTTTATCTTTGAATTGCTTTGTTTATTTTCTTTTGCTTTATAAACCCCCCTCTTTGTGACAATTAAACAATTAAAAACTCTTGCTCCTCGTGGGAACGGACTTGACTACACTATATTACTTGTTAATTAAGTGGAAAAATATTAATTAATTTTTTGTGGTTACGACACGCATCAGTAAAGTCTCACTTTGACACCTAGGTTCAAGATGTTAGGGGTATGTTTGGAATGACAAGAAAAGATATGATTAAACTCTAATACATGTCTATCAGATATGTTTTCTTCTCCATTCAACTTGAACAGTAGCAAGTGAGAGACACAAAATAAGGTGAAAAGAAATACAATCAAATAGAACCTAGAAAATTCGTACCCAACTCTGATTACATCTTGAGTGACTGAAATGGTGAGATTCATGTTCTAATCTACTGATTTCCATGGTGATTTGGAAGTAATTAAAGAAGGGTTTTTCTTTGTTCTTGATTAATGATTAAAGGTATGGTTTCAACCTTATTTCCCCTTGCTCCGATCAATTGAACTCATATAATTTATTCTCCAATGAATCAATCACTCTACTGATGTGAATTTTACTACCAAATTGAGCATGAAGAACCTAGGGTTTCATTAGGTTTGTTTTCAACTATGCCTGGTACTGAAGCATGATAGTATTGGAATTCGAAATAAGGGGGAGCTTAGCGAAATTTGTGAATCTGTGGAGCATCAAAATCTTAGGGTTTTCTTTTGAAACCTTTTATGTTGTTGTTTTATTATCTTGTTTGTTAATCTCTTATTGTTGGTTCATGTTTAGAGTAGAAATCTTCTAGAGTTTGGAGTTAAGTGTGTTCTGATCTTATTCGTCACTGTAAATGTTAGACTCCATACGAGAATTATTTGGATTGAAACAAACCACATCATTTCAGAAGTTTCACATGTTGTCCTGCGACGTTTCGGCTCGATTCTAGACACTTTGGGTATTGAACTGAATCATAGTTTCTTTTCATGAAAACTTGGCTCTCTGCAAGTCATATCTACTGTAATATTTTGTACCTTTTTTTTGAATTTCATGTTGTGGGTTGCTTCTAACTTAGAATCTGTTGTTCAATGCTCAAACCAGTTTGGTTTCCTGTGATTTTGATACATATCCAACTTGATCTAGCCTAGAAATTTTACTGATAAGTTTTAGGTTAATTTGAACAACTACTTCAGCGTGGTATTCTTTATTCCTGATACAATTATACGTTTTTGAATATGCCTACTTGTGTGTTATACATTTCACAATCTTGGCAGTTTTACTTTTAAGGGAATTTGATATTTGCAACTGGATTTAGCCTTAGTTCTTACGCAGGGCTTATAGTATATCGAACTACCAATTTTTAGAGATTTGTGTTGCTTGTTTTGGTGTTGAGTTAACTAAGTTGTGATAATTTAATGTTTACTATGAAATCTGAAATTTTCTGGTATTTGCGGTAAGTAGGCATCTTTAGGGTCGTTTACAAGTGTGCTAGAGATTGTTTTAGCTTTTGATGTCTTATCGAAGATTATAGAGGAGATTGTTATCTTCCTAATGAGCTATTGGTTGTTAGAATTGAATCAAAGATGAATGTTTTATACACCCTGAAACTTTAACCCTCGTGCTGTTTACTAGAGTGTTAAAGGTTGAAACTGAAGTGAGTTTTAACCACACTACATTGTGCAGGTTGTACTGTTTGAATAGGTGTCTCTGAATTCAGTTGGCGTATTGTGAAGTTTAAGGTTTGAGTTGTGAGTTGAGGTGGGAACTTACATTACTCTTTTGTAACCATAATGTTTCTTTACAAAATTACATTTGCGCGCTTAAAGAAACTCATGCATTGTTGGTTTTAAATCCTTAAAAACTCTGTTGATTCTTTGGCCATTCCTTTAATTGGAAAGGACCTAAGATGTTTACTTGCGTGTATGAATGTTATGGGAAATAAGAATTTCCATTTTTGGTATATTGGATACTACTCCTTCATTTATAACTACTTTTATGCATTAGCTAGGTGGAGGCTGAATCACCATATTATTATCTAGGTGGAGGCTGAATCACCATATTATACATTGTTTGAAGAAGGAGATAGTTCCTTATACGTGATTGTTATGTGTGCGTTGATCTTCTTAAATGTTTGGAGTACATGTTGTTATTTCAGAGAGCTAAAAGTGTTATCAACATCTGGAAAATTTTGCATTGTCTAAAATTCATTTTTTTTTTATGTTTACTTTTGAGAAGTGTAAGTGCTTGCTGAGCTTGTTTGGATCACTGTTTTCCATCTCTTTTAGTGGCAGGTAACTGTGATGTAAGTGTTGTTGATTTGGGCGAAGGGGAGATTAACGTTTGGGTCGAGTAAGGTGTGCTGGTGTGTGTATAGGGAGGTTTCTGCCGATAACTTTTTGGTAGGCAGTCCTGTGTGGGTGGATCTCGTGGATAATTTGCTTTTGCTTTTGCTTTTGCTTGCAAGTATGTATAGTGTGTATAAGTATCTATCATAGAACACGTTGTTTATAACTACGTAGAAATATTATGAATATGCAGTATGGTCTATAGTCTCTTTTGAGTAGCTCTTGTAATGTTTGTACTTTTTGAAACACTATCTAATATAATGGAGTAGGTGTTAATTTCAAACAGGTTCAGTATTCACTTAGTTTTGAGAAAACTCTTCTCATTTTCTTAACCTAAATACCTCAGTTGTGTTATGTGTCCTTTTAGTTTTAGACAAATTAGCTTAGTGACTGTGGTTTAGACGAATTAATACTTTGAGTTCTGGAATTATACTTTAATCATAAATTACTGAAAGTGGGGCGCTACAAAGACCGAAGACGAAGATGAAGACACCAATTGAAGACCGAAGACGTTTCTATGGATGTTGTGAGAGTGGTGCTAGCTGCACGTCGAACGGATAACGAGGTAAGTAAGCATATTCCTACCTTCGTTAAGTGGTTGATTTTCTTTCTTAGAGATCGTCAGAAAAATGGGTTTCCAAAAATGATAAAAGATGTGGGTTTTCAAAACAATTCGGAGGGTTTTGCCTTCCTACCATTCAAGGTGTCGCAGGATTCTCTCTTCATTCCTACCTGGACACATGTGTGACCCATAAAAAGCTATTTATTATTGAGAGAAACTTCATAAAACCCTTTCTTGTGAGGCGTAGTCGAGACTTTCGATCACTCCCGAACCCGAATTTCTTTCGATAAGGGATGGTTATTTCTCTCTCAACTTTTAAGGATGAGATTGTGTTCATTTATGTGTCTAACTTCTTATGACTAGTGTGCAGAATCTCTATGTCTTCTTAGAGAGTTGGATGCTATCATTTCGGAGAACTTGTAAGTTGGAAAAGTAGGTTTTGTAGGTACACCTCTTGTAAACCTTCACGAGACTATAACTCGTCCACTAGGGACACGTAGGGGTTTAAAGGATTGTTATACGTGCTAAGTGTGACCATAGCCTTGACGACACGGAGTTGTATGTATGTTTTATAATTGTTTAATTTGATTTGCTCGAGGACTAGAAAAGTCTAAGTATAGGGGAATTTGATAGGTGTCTAAAACACCTAATTTTATATCTAGTATTTATGGTTTCTTTGCTATTATCCCTGCGAATTATGTATCTTATGTGTGAGTTTGAGTTTATTAGGTGCAATTGAGTCGTTTGAAGCGAAAGAATGAGAAATTAGTCATTTGGAGCGAAAAGCGCAATAAGGTCAATTCATCGGCGATATTTGGAGCAGAGAATTAGGTTGTCGGTTATCTGGAACCGATAGGCCAAATAAATTCATGTGGCCCTTTTCCAGCCATTGGATGTCTTTATCATGTCCTGTATATTTTGCCCTGAATCTGGTCGAGGAGAAGACAGTTTCTCCCCAATTATTTCATTTCTTTTCGTTCTCCCATTTCCTCTGCTGTTGCTGCTGATTTTCATGGCGATGAGAAATTAGAACAAGGAAAATTATTATTTATTGATCTCGGTAATGGATGAGAAGAAACATTAGAGAAATGGGTTTGCGATGTTCTTGAGAGAAGACGATGGAGAAATTCAGAGCGAGATGGAACTTGAGTATGAATGGGTTCTCGAAATCAGATGGGTTCGGAGCTTCTGAACTGGGGTTGTCTCTGAAACGATGGATCTGTGGCTGTTGATTCATTGAGAAGAAGAACCTACTGATGTTGAGAGTATGAATTTGAGTTGAAATTGAAGTTAGGGTTTGATAATGGGGTCGAATTCGTGTGCTGTTGATGCTAATTTGAAGAATCAATTACAGTAAATGGTTGTTTCTCGATGACTCGGATGAGAAAGTCTGCTGCTAATAAGAGATTGAGATGGGAATTGAAATTCTGCTTGGATTAAAGAATGGGTATTGGTTATCACTTGGATTGAGTCTTGTTGTGAGCAATTTGGTGGCTGAGTTGAGCAGTGAATTGAATGATGAACTGGTTTAATTGATTGTACTGGATGAACTGAGGAATTGGAGGTGCAGTTGTGCAAGAGCTGGTAATTACAGAACATGTGATGCTAGTGTGTGTGTTAGTGGTGCTGTCAAATATGAAATCAGTAGAGAAGTTTGAGCTCAAGGTTGAAATTGCTCGGTTCTAGTGGTGTAATGGACAAACAAGGTTGAGATGAACTGCAGGTGCTGTTGTTATGGATTCTGGGTACTAGAACTTGTGGTGGTTGTTATGGCTAGGTTGAGAAGATTGAGATACAAGGAAGTAATGTTGCAGTCGAGTTCAAAGTCGCAGGTGCAGGTAATGGCAAATCTGGTGGTGGCAGGAAGATGGAGAATGGAGAAAACTGAAATGGGTATTGAACTGCAGAAGTCATGGATGCAGCTGAGATTGGAGAAGCTGGTGTGCTGGTTGGCCTGAGATGGCGGTTACAATGGGTTGTGGTGTTACATGTGCAGCTCTGGTGTACTCAGCAAAGACGAAGTTGGTTATGATGCTGAGCTAATGAAGGTGATATGAAGTTGGAGCAGTACTATCTTGATGCAATGGATGACTGAGATGTGCATTGCAGGGATGGATGGAGATTGAGTTGGTGCTGCAATAAGATATGCAGGATTGATTCAGGCGGTGCTCTTACTGGTGGTATACAGAGATGGAGCTGTTGCTATGGGTTCTGTGTGAGAGAATGAGATGGTATAATTACAGGAAGAAGGAATTACAGCTGGTGTTATGGGCTGGCAGTGAAGTGATGTTTGGCTGAGACAAAATTGTTGATGCCTAGATTACTAGAATAGGTTGAACTCAGGCAGTGATAGAATGGGATTATGAAGGCACTGGGTGTTAGCTGAGACAATGAAGCCAAAATGGTGGTATTGCAGGATGGCATACTGAAATTGTAGCATTGGTGAAGTATGGCCTGAAGTGGTCGGGAATCACCCAGAAATAGACAGAACCATGTCTGAATCGGAGTTAGGCGAGTTGACTCACCGATCCAGTTAGTTGACTCAGACGGACTTGGACCTGCTTGGCTTGACTTATGGGTTGTTTCAGGGACTGATTTTGGCAGATGGGCTGGAGCCGGATACTGAAAGTGGTGACCTAGTTTTGGAAGAGGAGAAATACAACAAGTATATAAAAGGGTCTCCCACTCTATTAAGGAGATATCTTTGCCTCTACTTATGTTCTAGGGTTTAGAATCATGAAAGCTTTTCTTTTTCTTCTTGTTATGAACTCCATGAATATGAGCTAGAGTTTTATTATTGGTTAATGATTAAGTTGGATTTCACATCACATGGTTCTTTGATTCAATATATTAGTTTTGTCTCATATTTATCGTTCATGATTCTCTGAAAATATAGTTGTATGATTGACGTATTACAACATGATTGATTGTTTGTTTTGTCAAGTTGCAAATTGGTAGAAGTTGTAATCACATCTATTGCTAGTTTAGGGTTAATCATCGAGCGATAATCCTTGAACACAAGTAGCATAAATATGATTATAGGTTGTAGTGATATATCATATGTGAACCATGACCTTTGTTCGAATTGTTTGCGCAATGTATTTCAATTGCATTGATTAGCCTAATTTTATGAATCTTAATGCTCCATGGGAACTTGATTAGCGCAAGGCGTTAGGTTATTCTTTTGGTAGAATTCATACTTGCATCATTTTACATGTATGTGTGATGAAATCAGGAAATTGCGGGATATTCTTTCGATTAGGTATCTTAGGGCTTTTGATAATGAGAGATTAAATATCAATTCTAGTTATTAAGACAAGAACATGTTTGTGAATGAAAACGAAATCCTTGACCAATATCTTTATATCATTGATTCGAGTGCTTCGCTTTATTGTTTTGCTTTTATATTATTTTAGTTATATAAAAATCAGAAAATCCCCCCATTGTTTTATATAAGAAACCGGAACATATTGACAACCAAAGACCTCTCTGTGGGAACGATCCTTTCTTGCCCTTGCTATATTATATATTTTGAGTAGTGAGAAAGTAATTTATTTTTGAAGCCTACGATAGCGATCACTCCACCTCTCTGTTTCGTACCCACGCCTCCAGCAACTCCAAAATCTTTTTCATTGGGAACGGAAAGTGTAGGTACTTCGAGTCTAGCCTTTCCTGCGTTTGTGGTCGTTGTGGTGTCTCTACATGGCTTTGATGTGGAGCACGCTTTGGATATGAAGTTGGAAGATTTGTGAGTGCCATCATATCCGCGGATCGCTTGCCTGGGTGACGGGGTGTGGAAGGTGTCGTAATATCACTGCTGAGTGATCGAATTGAACGCTCCCATCCTCTGTACTCACATGTTCCTTGATTGATCTCTCCTTCCTCAAGCATTTCTTCACTTAGTTGAAAGGTCGATTTGAATTGCACAGTCTTCGGGGCTTTGACAAGAGTCTTGAGATATAAATCTTCTAGCAGGGCTCCGTAAGCTGCAGACTCCCTTTCTTTATCCGGCAAGTCTTTTCCTATGTGGAGTTTCCTCGAGTCTTCATTGTCGGCTGGACCATGTTGTTCGTCTCTCCTGAGTCCCCTGTGATTACGCGCTATTTCTGCATCTCCACTGGTAAAGGTGTGACTCCTGGCTAAGGATTCAGTGTTTCTTGCACTGTCTGAGTAGATGCCTGCCGACCCTTCTTGTAATTGTGTTGTTATATCATTCAAAAGGCGGAATGTTTCGCTATGTCTTCTAGCGATACCGTCTTGATTTGCCAAGATCCTCTAGCATTCTAGCTACACTTCCCATGATATCTGAACCACCTGTGGTTTCCGGGTGAGGATACATCGCGAGATGAAAATCGAAAAATTGAGAATTCAATTTTTTGCAACCGAGAGATCAACCTCCCGCTGTGGTCGCCAATTGTTTATGTGTGAAAACTATTTCTGCCGGTTTTGGTAATTTGGGGTGTGTGGATGAGAAATGAATCTAAACCCTAAACAAATGCACCTTGCACGGAGTGCTGTGATTCAAGAAATCAATCTGTACAACCGGCCTAAACCAAGAAATGGCCGTTCCGGACTTGCTTCGGTCACAAAGTGAAGGAGATGGGGTTGATATTAGGGAGGGAAGCGAAGAAGGTGTTGAGATTGTGGAGGTGTTGGATGTATACGACTTGTATCAGAAAGCTGAACTGGCCTGCAGAATGTAAGCTATCAGTTCTGGTGTTGGGATACGATTGTATCAACACTTGGTTTTCTGTCTTGTCTTTGTGTTGTTCCTCTTTTGGAAAATAGGGAGGAGAACCTATTTATACAAGTCTTTAAGCCTAACCCTCGTATATCTTGGGAAGTGGATAAAGTGGAGTGATGGAGTAGTGGAGTCGTGTGTTGGTGTCACACGACCAGTCTTGCCCACTTCTCCCATCATCACTAACCGATCCATGACTTCGACACGTTCTTGTGATGGCACGTTGTATGCCGCACGTTGTAAACCGCGAGACCAATACCCCAGTATGTATCCCCCAGTTTGTGACATGATTGATGTCTCGAGTGAGTGGATCGTGGGACCCACAGAAAGTAGCATGTAATGCTAGATTAAATAATTAAGTTATTTAGGAATTCGATACTTGTGAAGTATCGTGTGTATTCTATGTAGGTACTTGCATCGAGTATATTCGGCGTGCATGAAGCATTCTTTGTTTGAGCGTCTCAAAATAGCCTCATGTCGACTACTTCATGTGATGGTTTGGAGGTTGCGTAAGCAAGTCCTCCCTTGTCCGACCACATGGTGTGGTAGAGTGACGAGTGGTGATCTTCATGACGCCTCACAGACCAATTAACTCCTGACCGGGGTTGTATAACCAAGCCGGTGAAGCTGGACGGACGAGATGATCTTTGAGACACTCATTTGCAACCGTTAGTGGAATTAGTTTTTTAGAAGAGGTGCGCAAGCACCACTTTTCAGTTTGGTCGAATCCAAGCTTGCGACACGATTTTAGCATGGCCGATCGGGCATGCGTGTAGACGGCATGCCGGTATACATACCCATACCTCATTGTCCCGTGAAAGTGTGATCTGGACCGCTCAATTTGTCCGGCAAAGAAGAGCGGTCAGGATTGATTTACAACAGAAGTTTGGTGCCGCAAATGCCGCGCATCATGCTTTCTTCAGGCGCGCGTTTCGGGACGACCAAGCTTGGTCGGTCCCGGCCGATTGGTTCGGCGTGTAGGTGGCAGGCTGGTGTTCATGCATATACCTTACTTTCCTATAGGAACGTGATCTAAGACACTCAATTCGTCCGGCGAAGTTAAGTGGTCGAGATCAGTTTGCGATTGGGAAGTGTGACCACGCTAGTTTGGGCGTGCGAATTGGAACGACTAGGCATGGTATGCCTTGGCCGATCGGGTATGGATATAGATGGGTCCACGGTGATCATGTTGATGCTCACCGGACCTGCTCATTCGACTCCTAAACCCTTCATTCGATCAGGAGAAAACGGACGTTTGCGATCAATGCAAACCCTAATTAGGGTTTTGTCAGCCGTGTGGCATGCCTACTTTGGGCGCACGATCTGGAACGACCAGCCATGGTTGGTCCTGACCGATCGTTCATGTGTGTAGGTGGGCTTACAGTGAGCGTGTTGACATGCTATGGGCCCTTTGGATATACATCTACACCCTCCATCTATGCCTGCGAAGATGGATGGTTGAGACTGTTTTGCGACACATGTAATGTGCCGCAAACCCTAATTTAGGGTTTTTCGTCCATACTGCTTTGGCTTGGAAGGTTTGGCAAGTTATGCCACCCTTTTGGGGAGGCCGACCATGCGGGGCCCGCGTTGGGTCGGCAGTGAATATTCCAATACATGCTTGGGGTCATGGATTCGATCTAAAGCCATCCAATCATGCTAGTGAAGTTAGATGGTCGTGATCGTTTCTGAGACTGATATGTACAGTCCAGATTCAAATATGCTCAATCGGGCTAGTATAACACACCGAGAGTTGCAGCTTGTACGGGTATTTCGTACATGCTTCATAATTTATGCTTGGAGGTTCGTGTTGCTCACTGAGAACAACACTCATCGTCGTCATGCCGCACCGATAATGAGTACGGGAAATACAAGGATGGTCATGCATTAATTAATAATGTTTGTAAATTCCGCAGTATATGGGATTGTTGCCACATGCTCCAACCTAGATGAATTTCGTGTATTTAATTCACAGAATACTGGGATTGTTTCCACGTGCTCCATTCTAGGTGAATTAGTAAAGTAAAGAAGTATTCATCACTTATTAATGGCTTTATCTTTTGCAAGATGTTAGCGCATAATTTTGGCTTTTACAATTTTAGCCTTAAATGAAAATCCACCATCAACAGCACTCTTCACTGAAAATTTTCCATATTTTGCTGGCATCCAGATCATAGTGTCTTCTTTAGAAACATCAAGATATAAACTTTGTATCTTCTGAGAGGTGTTAACATCAAAGAGTTGATTAAGAAGATCAACATTCCATCTGTTTGTGTTGGGTAGAATTAACTCATCCACTTCTTGGTAGTATCTATGTAGATCATTCATAGGCTGAGGAGGAAAAGGTAAACCAGGAATCCATCTATCCAACCAAATTTTGGTTTTTTTACCATTGTTGACTTCCATAAAATAGTTCTCTTGGACTACCAGTAACCCTTTGGTGATGCCATTCCATGTGTAAGAACAGTTTCCCGCCTTGATATTTTGATGAAGGATGTCTCCATTTTTGAAGTACTTGTTACTCATGATTTGAGTCCATAATGCATCTGATTCAGTGCATAACCTCCATGCCAACTTGGTTAGAAGAGCTAAGTTAAGTATTTCTAGATTCCTAAAAGCTAGTCCACCCATGTCTTTGGGTTTGAAAACTTTGATCCAAGCAATAGGATTTGTGCCTCTGTTGGAGTTGTAACCCCAAAAAAAAATTATTTGAATAGTTGTAAGCTTCTTGATGATGTTATTGGGAATTTTAAAGGTTCCCATCTGATAAATAGGTATGGAGTTAAGCACATGTTTAATCATTGTAGACCTGCCAGCTTGAGTAAGTGAAGTATATGACCAAGTGGAATACATGTTCACAAAGTTCTCTTCAATGCTTTGAAGGCTTCTTGCTTAGAATGGCCTAATAATAATGGAGAACCAAGATACTTCTCTTTGGAATTCATGGGTTTTACACCAAGAATTTGGATAAGATTAGCAGCCACCTCGGGATTGGTTTTTTTACTACAGTGAACTGAAGATTTCTCAAAATTTATTACCTGCCCAGATTGAGTACTAAAATTATAAAGAAGATCCAATAAATTGTTGACTGAAGAAGTAGTTGCTTGAGTGAAAATAAAGCAGTCATCTGCAAAGAGCAAATGATTAATGGCTGGAGAGTTGGCAGCCACTTTGATACCTTTAATGGTGTTATTCTGTTGGGCAGAAACTAAATGTCTTGAGAGAAACTCCATGGCTAGGATGAAGAGATAAGGATATAGTGGATCACCTTGTCTTATGCCTCTTGTTGGATGAAATTCCTCACAAGGAGAACCATTGAGCATGACAGAAAGAGAAGTAGTACTTATGCATTGATGAATCGGATCACAAAAATCTTCACTAAATCCAAAGTGCTTGAGAACTTTGAGTAAGAACTTCCACTCTAGTCTGTCAAAAGCCTTTCACATGTCTAGTTTTAAAGCCATCCAACCTATTTGACCTCTTTTCTTCTTCATAGAATGAATTATCTCTTATGTTATGACTGTGTTATCACTAATGAGCCTTCCAGAAACATAAGCAGCCTGATATGGAGATATAATTTTCTCCATCAAAGGCTTCAATCTGTTTATAATTATCTTTGATATTATCTTGTATGAAGTATTACACAACCCAATTGGTCTATAGTCAGCTGCACATATAGATTTCTTATTTTTGGGAATAAGAGAGATATAGGTTTTATTGATCTGTTTTAAGATGTGCTTTGTCTCAAAGAACTTAGTGACCATCTGACAAACATCATCACCAATTATGCTCCATTGACTCTTGTAAAAACCAGCTTGGAAACCTTCAGGTCCTGGTGCACTCCAATTCTCCATGCTCTTCACAGTGTCATAAATTTCTTGGTGAGAAGGAATTCTAGTAAGCATTGAATTATCTGCCTCAGAAACAATAGTAGGAATAAGCATGAAAAGACTGTCATCAAGATTAATATTTGTAAAAGTACTTATGTCCTTAAAATGAGAAGTAAGATGTTGAGATATTTCCTCCCTTGAATTGAACCAATTATTATTGTGGTCCTGTAGAGAATCAATATTATTTCTGGTTCTTCTTCTGTTGGTCTTGTTGTAAAAATACAAACTATTGTTGTCCATATCCTTGATGAAATGATCTCTGGATTTTTGCTGATAGAATTCAGTTTTGTTTTTGTGCCATCTGGAAAGGTCCTTGTTGATGCTTAATATCTTGTTGTGGTTCTCATCAGAAGGAGGCAGAGCTTGTAATACATCCAGTTCCTTTTGTAACTAATCCACTCTTTGATTGACATTACCAAAATGAGTTTTGTTTCATAAAGAAAGCTCCATTCTTGTGGACTGAAATCTTTTAACAAGTTGATATCCAGGTGAACCAGCAACATCAATTTTCCAAGCATTCTCAATAATAAAAACACAACTTTCATCATTTGACCAAGTTAGGAAAAATTCAAAAGGTTTTCAATTAGTAGGAATCTATTTCTCGAAATATGTGTTGGTAAGCTTTCGCTTTAACCGAATTCATCTTTACCTAGTGACGAAAGTCATGATATGTTTCAATCACTTTGGAAATTGCTCTGACGAAAAATGGTCTGTGAATAACGGTTATATAACGTTCTCTGAGAATGTTTCAATGATTGAAATGAGAGTTTAGATTACATAACCATTGGTAGGATATAAGCATTGTTGTGGAAACACATATATGTATAAGTCCTTATTCCTTGAACCAAAGTTTGCGAACTTTGTTGATCAAGAGAAATGGAAGTGGCGCAAGCCAAGTCCGCGAACTGGCGGAAGTTCTCGACCCGAGAATTTCTGCTGGAGTTTGTGTACTCCTTCCATGAGCTTAAGTATGCGAACCCAGTTCGCGAACTTGAGTTGGTTATATCTAAAACCGGTTGTTCTTGAACTAATATTTATATAAACTAAGGAATGCTTTTGCAAACCGTGGCTATAAAGTTCATGAACCAATTCGAATGAATCAAACCGTTTTTGCTTCGATTGTGTCTTGTGTAGTTACATAAGATCTAAGCAATTGAACAACTCTCTAACTAGTTCATTTAAGTCATTTGAACTAGTTATGGTGAAGAAGAATATGGTTGATATGAGAGTGTTCATATGGCTAACCATTTGGTTGACTATTGTTGAACCAACAAATGTTAATGTTTGGGTACGGTTCATAAAACATTTCGTTTGTGTATAACAAGCTAAGTTTTCGATCCAACGGTTGAGAAATATTAGCTTGAATCTAATTAGGTTTTCATCTAACGGTGAATATTGAATGCTTTTTTACTAAGCTAACATTGATTGCAAACCCTGATTTGAAAGACTATATAAGGGAGAACTCTAGAAACTGGGAAACCTAATCCCCACACTTTACGTGTGATACTAGTTTGCTAAGCTAGAGTCGATTCTCCTTTAACCTTTGGTTTTCTTCTTCTAAAACCAGGTTAATGACTTAAAGACTTCATTGGGATTGTGAAGCCAGACCGATATTACTTTTCTTGTAGTTGTGTGATCTGATCTTGCAGTTTCTATCGTATGAGTACAATTGAAATAATTGGCTTGAGATTTATATCTCCGATAGGCAAGATAGAAAAGAAATCACAAACACTTCGTCTCATCGTTTGTGATTCCACAATATCTTTTTTCACTGCGTCGATTAAGATTATTGTGAGGTGATCAATAATACTAGGCTGTTCTTCGAGAATATAATTCCGGGTTATTGATTGGTTCCTGTTCACCTTGATTTATCAAAAGACGGAACAAAACTCATAGGTTTATTCGTGGGAGACGGATTTATTTATTACTATAGACTTTTCTGTGTGATACGGATTTGTTTATTAAAATCTCCGACTTTGGGTCGTAGCAACTCTTAGTTGTGGGTGAGATCATCTAAGGGAATCAAGTACGTAGCATCCTACTAGGATCAGAGGCGTAAGAGCATAACTGTACCTTGGATCAGTGTGAGATTGATTGGGGTTCAACTACAGTCCAGACCGAAGTTAATTTGGAGTAGGCTAGAGTCTGTAGCGGCTTAATACAGTGTGTGTTCAATCTGGACTAGGTCCCGGATTTTTTACGCATTTGCGGTTTCCTCGTTAACAAAATTCTGGTGTCTGTGTTATTTCTATTCCGCATTATTTGTTTATATAATTGAAATATCACAGGTTGTGCGTTGTTCAATCAATTAGAATATCCGACCTTTTGGTTGTTGACTTAAATTGATTGACACTTGGATATTGGTCTTTGGTACCATCCAAGTTATCTCTCTTTGATAAAGACTCGCAGATTTCTATTTGCTTGAGTAAAGATCAAATCAAGAGATTGAGATATAAACTCGTTGATATACTTTTTATCTAGATTGAGTCCGATTTGTCTAGTTGATTCTCTAGAAAGTATATTGGAGTTTGTCCATACAGATTGCTAAGCAAAATATTGGGTGGGGTTGTTAGACCCCCGCTTTTTCAATTGGTATCAGAGCAGGCAAACACGTTCAAGACCTTATAAGTCTGTGTTTGTAGCGATCTGACTCTATGGACAAGAGTACTATCTCTGATAACGCGTCACCAGAAATAAAATCTCTGTCTCGTCTATTTCTATTAAAGAGAAAGATTTTTCAATCTCAAAGATAGATGAATCCTGTGTTCAAACTAGACAGACAGGCTCCGACATGTGTTATTCTGATTACCCTTCAAAAGAGTGCTTCTCTCCGGATGAACGGGAAATAGCTAAAGAGAGTGAACTGATGATAAGTTTTGTTAAATTCAAGATGATCGATTGAAACAACATGTCAAAATTCTTCTTGGAGAAATAAGAGACTACAATTCCAAAAACTCTGAAGCTTTGCTTTTTCTTAAGGCAAGTCTTGAAAGGGATATATTGGAAATCAAACATCGCTTGAACAAGCTCTCAATTCAAGGATGTTTCAAAAAGTTCTCTAGACCATCTTCATCATCTACTACTTTGTGGATCGAGGAAGATCCAGAAGAAAAGTCAATCTCTTTTTCTTGTGGAAAAGATGTGCCTATACCCTCTTGTCAAAGATGGTGCACATTACATGAAGGGAGGAAATCTCTACAGAATGTTAAGATAATGCTTTCTAACATTCAGAAAGTATGTCCCTTTTGTGATTCAAGAGGACCGGTCAGGCAAATGAGAAACTCTAGGTTGAGTAACAATTCCCCTGTTCATCTTCAACCCACCTTTGACGTAACATTCAAAGGAATAACTGGCGTTCATATGTCTAAACTAATTGGTTTCAGTACTCACCGTGTGTATCCTACCAGGAAAGTCAGTTCTATGAGTTCCTTAAATGTTCTGACTCAGAACAGATGTCTTAACAATCTAAAAGAAGTTCATAATCTTTCCAGCTTCAAAAGGAGAGTTAATAATACATTTGATGTGAACAAGGTATCAGGAAGAAGCCGATTTTCTTCAGGTAAGAATCAATTCTCTGAGTCATATTTTTGTAACGACGAATTTTATGATCACCTTTCACATCATAATGGTTTTCCTCCAACATTTCGTAAGGAAAAGGATAACCAAAAGCAATGTCCATTTAATGAGCTCAGAGCTCATACTTGTGCTAATTAATCACAAGGGTTAAAATACTTACTCATAAAAATCTTGTTGAGTAAGATGTGTCATTTTTCAGGTATATTGTTAGCATACTACCTCTGTTTAGTGAAGCTATTTTTTGTCGTCTATAGCTAAACTACTAGTCTGCAGAAAAGGTTGCTTAAGTATTTTATATCAGTTTTTTTTTTATTAAAAAAAAAGGGTTTTCTGTGTTAAACTTTTCTGTGGGTCATGTTGTATTCGTATGTGTACACGCGTTACCATCACGAGTCAATAGTTTGAAAACCCTAAAAACCTTCTTCCCTAAGAAACCTTTAAATACCAAACCTTTGAGTCTCGTTTGCATACTCTGGGTTATTGTGTTTCTGTCAAGAATGATTTCGTCTTCACCAACTTGTGGTTTCGCTAGAGGCTTTCTTGCTAAAGGTATTAGTTTTGAGTCCAAAGGGAGGAAGAAAAGAACTCTTGTTGAAGATGATATTCCCAATGCCTCATGTTACTTTGCCTATACACATGAGGATATTGAGAAAGAGGATATGATCTCTGCTGAAGTGGTTCTTGACTTTCTTAAATATTATAAGGAAGAAAAACTGCAGCTTGTTGAAACTTTGAAGAGTCTTACTGTGTTAAGAACTGAGTTGGAAAAGGTTACTGCTGACCTTGGTCTCATAAAAGCACTAGTTAAAGACCTTCTCAATGAAGATATTTCTTCTAAAGATGATGTCGATCACAAGCTCAAAGACCTCAAGACTCATGAGGATCCTGAACCGTCTGTTTGACTTCAGTTCGTGTCCGGCTTTGGCATAGGAGTCTGGTTTTTATTTAGCTTGTTTAGCTTATGTATCTAGTAAATCTTCTATTTTTCTGTTTTTTAGAAGAATAACTAGAGTTTGGAATAGCCATTATTGTGTTTACACATAGTTATGTCCAACGTTATCATCTTCATGTTTTTAGATTTATTGGTTTAAATTCTAAACTTGTTTGGAAGATGATTTTTGCAGCATTAATCTTTATGGTTTTATATATTGCAATTGTTTATGGGATATGTGTGTTTGCGTCCGTGAACTATGATTGTCCTATATCTTGTCAAAAGTAAAGTCTTTCGTAAGTCGATATTCTTATATTGATAAAGGAATGAATGGACTTTTGACAAATACAAAAGTTAAGCCTATATTGTCAATTATTGATGGAAAATAGGTTAAAATCTTTTGTTTTTCAAGGATTTTGTCTATTGTATGTCATGGTGCAAATTGTGATGGAAAATAGAATGAATTCTTGTGTATTCCGCAGTAATTGATCTTCCCTGATCCATATTTTTTGTGTATTACTGTGAGGCTCCGTAATGTGTCTTATGTTGAGCACTAAAACAATCAAAGTTGATTATTTTCATGGTTAGCTTTGTAGTTGTTCCATAAGGTACTTTATGACGAGCATATTGAACTAAATTAATCATCTTGTTTGGTT
Organism: Papaver armeniacum; assembly: GCA_023531295.1. NCBI lineage: Eukaryota > Viridiplantae > Streptophyta > Magnoliopsida > Ranunculales > Papaveraceae > Papaver > Papaver armeniacum. The sequence goes on from JAJJWW010009958.1 coordinate 73,573, forward strand.
ATTTAGTTATGACTCCATAAGTTTTCTTATGTTTGAGCACTTTTGATTGGGTTGGTTATTTTCATAATTAACTTAGTCATTGCTCCATAGATTCTCTTATGTGAGTATGGCCATTTAAATTGATTACTCTTTGTGATTAGTTTGATTGTATATTTTGATTAAATTAATCAGAGGTTCTCTTGTGGTTAATTTAATTGAGTATTTTGGATTCAAATTCATACTTGTATGTGACTTGTTATGTCCAAAGAAATCCTTATTTTCTTTCGAAATTAAGGTCGCTCTTGTTGTTCTTTCGGGAATGACATATTATGGGGGAGAGTTCTTTTTGAACTTGCGCTTAATTGCCATATCTTTGTGGGGAGTGCGGTTGTAGAATATTATAGGGGTTATCTTGTATCTTTAAACTCCTTGATGAATGCATTTAGCTTCGGCTTTATGATTGCATCTAAATAAGATGATGTGTGTTTCTTTCTTTTGGTCATGAAATGTCTCTTTCGGAAATTTCATTAGGATCCCGTTCTTGTACCTTTGCCAATTTTATTGACAAAAAGGGGGAGAATTAATATGTAGTTCACACTAAAAATACATATGGTTTTCGGAGCATTATGTAAGGGGGGAGTGGTTTCCATGTGAGATGGAGTATCGACTAAGGGGGAGTGATACATATCACCATAGTATTGTTGTTGAAGTTGTGATACAATTGAGCTTTGACGCTGTGTAATGATACTATGACATTGTATAACAATGATTGAGAACTCTTGTTTCTTATTGTTATAGCTACGGATTTTCAACAACGGTGATGCTAAACTTACAACCTTTGGGATCATTAGAGTACTTGGAAGTGACGAAGATTTTGAGTAATGTTGAAGATTAGACATGTGGAATAGGAGCTACAAAAGTTAATTTATTTATTTTGTATTCCATATGTATTAATAGTTTTGCCACTAAAATTGACAAATGGGAGATTGTTAGAGCATTGCTCGGTCGAACTCGCATGCGTTGCTATCTCAATCATGTTTGTCAATGTTAGTGATCAAAACTATAAGTCATGATTTCTATCCTATGTAGCTAAAGGTCTCGGAATAGTATAGAAAGTGTAGTTGAGCTCAAGAACTCCATGGAAATCATCATACAAGACGAAGGACTACTCGAGGAACTGGTGGAACTTCATCGACTAAAAGGTATGTGGAGACTTGAACTTATCTGTCACTCAAAAGTCTATTTACTCTATCTCCTACTCTTGAGACAAAAGTCGTTTAGACGTATAGACTTTCGTTATACACATTTGCTATTTCGAGCTGAGTTTAACTCGCCTGTCTATTTCTCGAAATATGTGTTGGTAAGCTTTCGCTTTAACCGAATTCATATTTACCTAGTGACGAAAGTCATGATATGTTTCAATCACTTTGGAAATTGCTCTGACGAAAAATGGTCTGTGAATAACGGCTATATAACGTTCTTTGAGAATGTTTCAATGATTGAAATTAGAGTTTAGATTACATAACCATTGGTAGGATATAAGCATTTTTGTGCAAACATATATATGTATAAGTTCTTATTCCTTGAACCAAAGTTTGCGAACTTTGTTGATCAAGACAAATGGAAGTGGCGCAAGCCAAGTCCGCGAACTGGCGGAAGTTCTCAACCCGAGAATTTCTGCTGGAGTTTGTGTACTCCTTCCATGAGCTTAAGTCCGCGAACCCAGTCCGCGAACTAGAGTTGGTTATATCTAAAACGGTTGTTCTTGAACTAATGTTTATATAAACTAAGGAATGCTTTTGCAAACCGTGGCTATAAAGTTCATGAACCGATTCGGGTGAATCAAACCGTTTTTGCTTCGATTGTGTCTTGTGTAGTTACATAAGATCTAAGCAATTGAACAACTCTCTAACTAGTTCATTTGAGTCATTTGAACTAGTTATGGTGAAGAAGAATATGGTTGATATGAGAGTGTTCATATGGCTAACCATTTGGTTGACTATTGTTGAACCAGCAAATGTTAATGTTTGGGTACGGTTCAGAAAACCAAAATTGAACATTTCGTTTGTGTATAACAAGCTAAGTTTTTTATCCAACGTTTGAAAAATATTAGCTTGAATCTAATCAGGTTTTCATCTAACGGTGAATATTGAATGCTTTGTTACTAAGCTAACATTGATTGCAAACCCTGATTTGAAATACTATATAATGGAGAACTCTAGCAAATGGGAAACCTAATCCCCACACTTTACCTGTGATACTAGTTTGCTAAGCTAGAGTCGATTCTCCTTTAACCTTTGGTTTTCGTTTTCTAAAACCAGGTTAACGACTTAAAGACTTCATTGGTATTGTGAAGCCAGACCGATACTACTTTTGTTGTAGTTGTGTGATCTGATCTTGCAGTTTCTATCATACGAGTACAATTGAAATAATTGGCTTGAGATTTATATCTTTTATAGTCAAGATAGAAAAGAAATCACAAACACTTCGTCTCATCGTTTGTGATTCCACAATATCTTTTTTCATTGCGTCGATTAAGATTATTGTGAGGTGATCAATAATACTAGGTTGTTCTTCGGGAATATAAGTCCGGGTTATTGATTGGTTCATGTTCATCTTGATTTATCAAAAGACGGAACAAAACTCATAGGTTTATTCATGGGAGACGGATTTATCTATTACTATAGACTTTTCTGTGTGATACAGATTTGTTTATTAAAGTCTTCGACTTTGGGTCGTAGAAACTCTTAGTTGTGGGTGAGACCATCTTAGGGAATCAAGTACGTAGCATCCTGCTGGGATCAGAGGCGTAGGAGCATAACTGTACCTTGGATCAGTGTGAGATTGATTGTGGTTCAACTACAATCCAGACCGAAGTTAATTTGGAGTAGGCTAGAGTCTGTAGAGGCTTAATACAGTGTGTGTTCAATCTGGACTAGGTCCCGGGGTTTTTCTGCATTTGCGGTTTCCTCGTTAACAAAATTCTGATGTTTGTGTTATTTCTATTCCGCATTATATTTGTTTATATAATTGAAATATCACAAGGTGTGCGTTGTTCAATCAATTAGAATATCCGACCTTTTGGTTGTTGATTTAAATTCATTGACACTTGGATATTGGTCTTTGGTACCATCCAAGTTATCTCTCTTTGATAAAGACTCGCAGATTTCTATTTTCTTGAGTAAAGATCAAATTGAGAGATTGAGATATAAACTCGTTGATATACTTTTTATCTAGATTGAGTATGACTGTCTAGTTAATTCTCTAGAAAGTATATTGGAGTTTGTCCATTTAGATTGCTAAGCGAAATATCGGGTGTGGTTGTTAGACCCCCGCTTTTTCAAGAAGAATAGGCACTTTGAGGATCTCCTAAAAGATGAAAATTTAGATCACCTATAAGTATCCAGGGACCTCTGAGAGTTTCACTAGTTTTTTCCATGAATTCACATTGTTCTTTTTTCCTAGTATAATCGGTAAACCCATACATACAATTGAGGAGAAATTATGGTTTGCTAGGGTCAATTTGAACATCTAGGTTGAACATATTATGACTGGAATCTAATAGGTCACATGTGAAACCATTTTTCCAAAGTAAAAATAAGCCTCCTGACAGACCTATTGGTTCAATGTAAGCTTGATTAGGATAATAAAGATGACATAATAGTGGTTTACTTTTGTCATGAGGTATCTTAGTCTCACAAAGAAAAATGATGTCTGGGTTTTGAGATCGAATCAAGTCACTTAAATGATTCCTGGTGGTGGTTCTTTTGAGGCCTTGGACATTCTAAGAGATAATTTTCATTGTTTGAGAATAGTAAAGATCACAACCTAGCAAAAGTTAAATGTGAAAACTAAGGCCAAAGAGTTTTTTAAGCTTCTTTCTGTAGTAATGCACGTAAAAACTATGAGAGGAATTACTGCATGCAAAAATAGAAATTAAATGCTTAGAAAAGAAAAATATTAACTGAAATGAAATGTCAAACTTATTGCAAAGAGAAATCTTAAAAGAAATAAATATGCAATAAAACCAAAACATAACTAAAAGTGTAAGAAATACCTGAATTTCCAATGATGCATTAATAGTTTGTGTCTCATTTGTTGTGCACCTTTGAGCCTTTGAACATCTATGTTGTTGTTAGGACTGGCATTGGTAGCAGAAGTTTCAGCCTCCAGGGTATTAATAATAGCATCACTGGAAGTCCTAAAACGTTTTCCTAGCGTAATATCTTCTTCAGTATTAGCAGCATTACGTTTAAGAATTAAATCCATGTTGATAGGAACCCCATCTTTGGGTGGTATGAAGACAGTGTTTTTGGAGAAATTCTTCTAGTTCTTCCTAGACGCTGGGAGAACAGTATTGGTGTTGAAAGATATAGTTTTTCTTAGATTGCTAACCTTACCAAAAAAAAAATAAGGCTTTTCATGAGCTTTGGCAAGAAAAATGGCAACATCATTGCAGGCAACTTTGCAATGTTTAATTATGTAGCAATTAGTGCATATTCCACTTGGTTGGCGCTCATAGAAGAATTTGATCCATCGGGACAAACCAGCATTGGTGATGGCTTTGACACCTCTTCTCAGAGGATTAGTCAGATCTATGTTGACGCAGACTTTAACAGGGACACTTCCAACTGGTATGGCATCTATTGGTTCGATAGCCACAACCTCACCCATAATTTATCCAATTTTTGTAACAGCTGCAACATTCATGTGCTCAGGTAAGAAAAATTTCAGCTGTATCCAGAATTGTTGAAAACCCCATTGTTTCTCTGTGTAAATCAGATCTGGAATGTAGTCATGAACCACTAAAATCTTTTTGTTGATACTCCAATGACGTTCTTCAATCACTTTGTTGAGCAGGCTCCAGTTATTGAACTTGAAAATAAAGGTATTTGGATCGATTTCGACAATTCTTAGCTCTTCTTCTGTCATAAAAGGCCAAGTGAAACGAATGTATTTCTACACAAGGTCATAATTCATTCTTCCTTCGATGATGACTTTGCCAATCGCGCTTGCCTCCCAAGTAGGTTCTTCTGCTTCTTTTCCATTGTTGCTATCTTGCTGAAAGATGACAATATCATTAGTGTCTCCATGATCAAGAGTAGCTTGTTTGAACTTGTTGACTAAATCACCAGCTTGAGCTGAGTTTTCTTCCTCCATTATGTATATCTTGATTGAAATATTTTTACCAAAACTTTTACTATCAAGGTGATAGTTATACGCAAAGGGTATGCAGTCACTAGGGTTTTGACTAATCAAAAAACTGTTTCCTTTTTCCTGGTTATACGTGATAATAGGGTGAGATTTTGACTTTGTATAATTAAGGAAAGTATAGTTGTAGATGAGAAGGTTAAGAATAAGAAAATTCCAAGTTTTCCGGTTGACAAAGTAAATACGATTTTTGAATATTTTTTTTGAAGGCGGGCACTACACCTAGTTGAGATAACTGAGTTGAGACAGGATAAAAAAAACTTCTTCCACCAATAACCATTAACACCATCACAGATGATTAATGAAATCAAACGATTGATAATAACAAGCTCAGCAAACGCTATGAACACAACTATAAAAGTAGCAAACGCCATTAGAGGAGACACAAACTGCAAACACATCATGAAAAAACACATTGTTAGAGCACTGCTCGGTCGAACTCGCAAGCGTTGTTATCTCAAGCTTGTTTTCAAGTTTAGTTGCCAAAACTATAAGTCTTGATTTTAAGTCTACTTATAGATAAGTCTCGGACTAGGATAGAAAGTGTAGTTGAGCTCTAGACTCCATGGTGATCATCATACAAAGACGAAGAATGATGCGTGTCGTAGGTGCAATCAAATTAATTAATATTTCCACTCAATTAAAAATAATATAATGGAAGTCAAGTTCGTTCCCACGAGGAGCAAGAGATTCTAGTTGTAAAAGTTGTCACAAAAAGGGGGGTGTAAAAAGTAAAAGAAAATAAGCAAAGCAATTAAAAGATAAAGTTAAAAGCAATAAGAGAGACAAGATCAAGGAATCCTTCTTCGTTACGAAACAATGAATCAAGTTATGTTCTTTTCTACTTGTTATTAGTCACAAATTATCACCAACCGTAGGTAAAGCAGCTAGATCAGTGCTAAACCCCTAAATCCCTTATATCACCGGACACGGAAGTTCTCGACTACCGGATTCGATTTACCAAACCACCTAGTAGTAGATCACACTCTAGATGTAATTTAAATAAACGCATTAAGATTTATGAACTTATTAGGTTAATATTAGTAGTTAGACTCTTAGATCAAGGTCTACTTGCTAACGTTGTTTTCACACACAATTGCTCCACGGAATCCCTCCGCAAGGTCTCGTGTTTGCTACTTATGTAAAGAGTCAAGAAACGATTACTTATCCCCTAACTTTCACTAGCTTTAGATCAAATTAACAAATCAATTTAGCGTGCACTCTAAACAATCTATCAATCAATCATGAATGTCATTAAGATCATTCCTATTAGTAAAAACAATCGATAATCATGTGAAAAACCTCAAGTTAGAATTGAAACAAAACTCAAATCATATATTAAGAACTAGGAATTCATCCTCAATCAATAATAAAATTAGCTACTCATGTTTTTGAAATTCACACAAATAATAATTAAAAGGAGAATTTTCAAGAGTTCACACAAATAATTAAAAAGAAGAATTTTCAAAAGCTAGCAAAAACACAAGTGTTGTGTGTGTAGAGAGGTGTGTAAAAGATGTAGAAAACTTCTCTATTTATAGGCTTCAATATTCTCCAAATCTTCCAAGGATAGAATCCTTTTCCTTTAGCAATTCAATTTCCAAATTCAAGTCTTTCTCTTCTTCCATCTTCTCTTTCCAAGTTTGAGCCAAATTCTCCATCCAATTCCAAGCCCAAGTCTTCACACCCATGAGAGAAGTCCACAGAAAATTCTGGAATTTTGGTCGCCGGAAAACTGGTATTATGGCCGGAATCCGGTCGGAAAACGTCACCGCCGGCCACCTGAAAATTTCTCCGTCAGTGGAATATTCGACGGAATATTCCGTCAGTCCACCGTTAGGACTAACGGTCAAAGTGGTCAAACCGTCAGTCAACTGTTAGTCAATCGGGTCAAACCAGATGGTGAGTCGACTTTCCGAGTCGGTCTTTAGCTGAAGCTTATTGGTCTTACTCAAATTGAATGGATCGGTTCATCAAGGTTGACTACTTTGTAAGAAATTGAGCAGAGTTTCGTTTGTTTGGGCATTTCTCAAGGCCAATTCAGCCGATTTAGCTTCATTCCCATGTTTCAAAATCCTACACATTCATCTAACAATCGAACACCATTCCACATTCCCTGTAATGTGAAAGACTACCACCTTCTTCCCCGAATCGATTCAAACAATGACCATCAACACCACTGCCAATCTACAGCTTTCAATAGCACCAGAACCATGACTTGCTTCAGTTTCGTCACCTCTGAGGCAACAGTGCTTAAACCAAATCACCAAAACCCCTTTCTGTTCTTCACATGAACCCATTACAGCGACCTTCACAGCAACATCTCTTCTTGGCTCAAACAGCACCAGATCCTCCAATCTACCACAACCATCACCAGCCTCATTGGCAATTGCCATCGGCTCAATCTTCTCAACAAATAACTCGAGTCTCTCACGGTCAATAATCCATTCCTCGCACTTGAGTTTTCCACCATTGCCATTCCTATACCATCACTTCACTCTGCTCCCGATTCACCAAAGAACTCGGCTCTCACAAAGAAACCCAATTCGAATACAACCTCAAACCCTAATCTATTCAAACAACAACAACTTCAGAAACCCTTAATTAGCCATAACCCATCTCCGATTCATCCTCTCTCGAGCTCCTCTTCAAATCGAAACCCTATTCAATCTTCTCTCAATTTTCGTGTTCGTCTCAATCTGGTCTCAAACTTCAATTCCTCCCGAGTCTCTCGAGTTCGATCTCTGGCTCTCGTCGTTCATCTCTCTCGATTTCACAGTGGCAACAGCTCTCTCTCTCTCGGTTTCACTCGATTTTCAGATTCAATTACGATCTTCAAATCTCTCAGTTTATGAAGCAGCAGCCGTTGTTTCTTTTTAGTGTCAGGTGAAGGTGATGAATGAGAGGTAATAATCGAGCAAATTCTCAA